>BGPR01010645.1:5647-51692 GCA_013235015.1 Araneus ventricosus
TTTATTTTTGTAATCCTGCTTATTGGACTGCATTCACGTACACCCACGAGACGAATTTGTCACAATAATAAATTTGAATTTCCTCTGCAATAGGAATATGGACTTAATTTTTTTTTTCTGCATGTAAATGCCAGTATTATACATGAAAAAAAGAGAAAAAAATTCAAAAATCAGCTTCTAACTTTCAAAACCAAAAAAATTATTTTAAATTAGTATATGTAGGTAAAATAAATTAGTTTCAAACCATCTAAAAATATGCTTTTTAAATACTTCCTTTTTACACAATATTTGAAATTGTGTTTAATGTGTTGAAAACATTCAGAATGGTTCTTGAAACAAATGAGAAAATTATGACTTTCAAAAAAGGCAATAACAAAAAAATTTAATTTCTGAAATTTTTTAAAGAAAATATTAATTATCTACAGGTTGGAAAATATATAAAAAGATAATTACATCAACGTCACAACAAAATGATTATGATAGTATAAACAGAAACAATGAAGTTTACAAATTACACTGCTTGCCTATACAAATTTTTTTAAAAAAATGTGTTTGTGAATATTTTAAAAACATGGCGATAACAGCTCTAGAAAACAAACCAATTGAATTTTGTTTAAAATTATAACAGAAACTATCTTGATATGTATGAAATTATGCTGGCAATTACTTAGAAGAATGTTGATTGTGATTAACATAAATTAGAAGAAAATTAAACTGTTACATTTCATTTTTAAATCATTATAAAATGAAGAATGGACAATGAAAAGCAAAACATTGCTTTTTCATTTCTGGTGATAGACAGCTAATTGAACTCATTAATTATAATCGTTTCAAATATAAAATATGAAAAACATAATGTAAGTACTGTTCAGCAACGGATTCCGGGACTACCACTTTTTTACTGGAAAGGATTTTACTGGAAAGGATTTTACACTGGAAAGGAGTGTCAGGCAATGAGTGATATGAGCACATTTCTGGAGTTCTTTGTTACATCACGCTCAGTTAAATGTAAACATCATCCTTCATTCCTCACTTTCCCCCTATTTTGAAGAAAATAACTCCGCCCGGCGAATGCGCAAAATCGTGGAAAGTTTCCGAATCTGTTGCTAAACAATAGCCTGCTATATAAAACATTTTATACCTTCAAAAGTTTAAGTTTCTAAGAAATTAAATAAATTTATTGTCTAGAAAAATAAATAGCAATATAGAAAATACTATTTGTTATGAGCAAGTGTACTGTTAGAGCAAACCAAGGTTTCACCGAAATCTGGGCTAAATGTAAGCTCGTCTAATAAGTACAGTGACCTCTCGCTTATGCACACTCTCTTTTATGCACGTTTTTCACTTATGCACGTTTTTTTCGCCGTCCTGGCCAGGGATATAGGAAAACAATGTTAACTCTTATTCAGTTATGCGCCGCACTAAAAAAGCACCTCTCACTTATGCGTGTCGCAAAAATTTTCTTAGTTCAAAAAGACTTTCTTCAGCAGAACAAAAACCCTTTTTGTTCTGCTTCTAGGAATGCATTCCCTTGCCCTTCCCCTATTGTTCAGATTCCAGGAACGCATCCCTCTACCTTATACACATGGGTGTACGTGGGGCCTCTTGGGATTGACGTGAGTAAAAGTCACATTTATACAGCAGCCAATTAAAGGTTAGTACGGTACGTACCACGTGGCATTGATCGCTAACGAAAGAACCATCTTTGTAGTTTTGGTTAGATGGTTACGTTTTAAAATGGCAGGAAATTGGAGACATTGCAGCTGAAATAAATGGTGGTGAAGAAGATGAAGAGGAGGATAAAGATGAAGAAGATGCAGCAAAAGTCCCCCCAACACACACAGTAGCATTAGAAACTCTGACTATTTTCAGTTCAATTCCGGAAGTGAAGGAACTTTTTCACATCTCAATGAACTTGAAAAGACACTTTTTGAAAATTCACGAAGACAAAAACAATCCTCGATTATAAATTATTTTGTGAGAGAATAATAGGAATAAAACGAAATTTGGGTATGTAAGCATTTCCATTTTCTTTGTGTTCTGAACAAATAATTAACGGAAGTTATACACGTATTTGAATTTGAAACTAATCTTATTTACAGTAGCATGAACATAGTATTAATTAACAATATATGTAAACTGTATTGATGTTTCACTTTTAAGCTCCCTTTTGTGGTTTTTCATTTATGCGTGTCTCTCACTTATGCGTGGTTTTCTCGCTGTCTCCTGCACCCGCGCATAAGTGAGAGATCACTGTAGTTTAAATTAAGATATAACACCGCTTTTTCAAAATTGAAAATAGATTTAATGATAGTACGCATTATCCAAGAAATTTTACATCGGAACTAAAACTTGAAAGGAAAATACCAGGTTCACAATTCTTAAAGCAAAAATATAAATATAGCGATGAGTGCTTTACCAGTGCTGTCAGTTGTGTGAACCCAACATCTTTTTATAATAATAGGGGGGGGGGGCCACTTCAACGGTTTCTTTACAAAAACACACAATAATAGAAGCAGTCTGAAACTTACCCTGTATCAAAATCATATGTTTCGAATAAATCTGTTGCGTTCACACCAATAGTTATGGTTCCCTAGAGAGATAAAAAAAAATCAATACAACAGATAAAACACAATGAAAAAATGTTAAAATTTAATATTAACCAGATAAGTGAGATGAGGAAAATTCATGCTGATTTCTTGTTAAAAGGAATCCAGACAAAATAAAGAAAGGTAAGGATTAAGGCTAAATTAGAATTTTATATTAGAACGAAATCTTGATTCTGTTATTTCTTTAAATAGGAAAATTGCAATTTTTATCAGATATATAAAAGATAAAATTGCGTAATGGAACTGTGTCAAAAAGAAAATCAATTGGTTATGATAAATGTAATAGACTGGCTGAGAAATGATTTTTTTTAACCAACAAAAAGAAGGGGAGGGGGGGGGGTCTCTTTACCAACTCCAGTAATGAGCACAGAAATACCTTATTTGCTTTTCTTTGTGTAAAAATTTTGTTTATTTTAATTTATGAGAATCATTTTCTTTTCAACTAACACAACAATAGTTTTTTTTTCCATTTTCCTTTAAGAAATTGTTAGGCCACCTGTTGATTACTTTTTATATATTTCTTCAAAAGTTGCAATATCGAATGTGGGACAACATGTATTTTAATCAGTTAAAATGATTAAAATTACTCAATGCGTTACAGGTTACATAATTGGTTTGTTTTGGCTTCTTAAGAGAATAATTAGCAATTCCATAATGTCACAACTTTTTTTAAATACAAATATATGCAATAATAAACTTGTGTAGCCATTAATATAATGTGTTTATTAACCCCTTACCAGGGTATTCTGAGCTTAGTTTGTGCATCGAATTATAGCTTTTTTACACTTTTAATTTAAATTTAAATCATTCAGAAATATTATCATCTGATACAAATGTGACCAATAATATCCCAAGTGTTCTGTGGGCTCAAGTGCTCGCTTTGGAAATGTGTTGTACGATAACACATTCCCAAAGCAGAAGATCATCTAATTAGACGGTATAAAATACTACTTGTCAAGGGGTTATGCACCAATCAGAAATTGGCTTTTAATGAGTTTTTTTTAGAAAATTTTACTCATTTTTAGTCAATACATTTTTAATTTAAATTTAAATCATTCAGAAATATTATCATCTGATACAAATGTGTCCATTAATATCCCAAGTGTTCTGTGGGCTCAAGTGCTCGCTTTGGAAATGTGTTGTACGATAACACATTCCCAAAGCAGAAGATCATCTAATTAGACGGTATAAAATACTACTTGTCAAGGGGTTATGCACCAATCAGAAATTGGCTTTTAATGAGTTTTTTTTAGAAAATTTTACTCATTTTTAGTCAATACATTTTTATCTGCTGTCATATAATTGACAACAAAATCAAACTTTCAGATGTCTATTACTGATAGAAACAAGTATTAAGATAAACCTCATGAGCACTTTAATTATTGTTCAAATTTCAGTGCAATCTAATTTGAAGTTAATACTTGAAAGTAATTTAAGATTTTTATACATTTAAAACAATTGTTTAAAAAACTGAAACATTTCAAGAATCGCGAGGAGCAAAAAAATTATGATTGCAACTCAGTGGCTAGTTGGCATACACATAATAAACCTTCATCAGTCAGCACTAAATAAAAACTTTTGTATAGTTCAGCAACGGATTCCGAGACTAGCACTTTTGGACGATTTTACACTGGAAAGGGGTGTCAGGCAATGAGTCATATGAGCACATTTCCGGATTCTTTGTTAGATCACGCTCAGTAAAATGTAAACATCACCCTTCCATTCTTCACTTTCCCCTACTTTGATGAAAATAACTCCGACTGGTACATGCACAAAAGCGTGGAAGGTTTCCGAATCCATTGCTAAATAATACAACTTCTCGACAACTATAGTCATGTAAAACACTTTGCAAATGTATATAAAAATACTTTTGGATTTGTCCTTTGCTGAATCCTCCTCTCTTCTTTTTCTTTTAATAATAGTTCATATTCTTCTCTGATTTCCTGAGGAGTTTTCGTGCGCTGCACAATCTATATGTATGAAAGAAAGTATTTCATAACAATCGTACCTAAATTAATATAATGATTGTCCTTTCTTTATAAAATATTTTCCTTTAAGACATTGTAAAAAGGTACAGATTAAAGATAAATACTAGAGTTTTCACCATAGCTTTATACATCTAAGGCATTACATACACTTTAACAATAAAGAAATGAAAATTCAATTGAAGTGTAACTAAGTAACTCAAAGCAGTGTAGAGTGCAAAACTAGAACGTAAACTAAGAATTAATCTTCGAAATTACAAGCATTTTCATCATGAATAGAAAAATTTAGTTATGTACCTTATGTTAATTTACCTTATGTAGAAATCAAGCAATAAACTTCACTATTAGATTAACATTAAACAGTAGAAGATTCATATTGCTATTATATTATCTGGTTCTGAGGAAGCTAAATTTTAAAAAATGCACTTGGTAACTAATGTCCTCCACTAAATTCTTGCATATAAAATATAGAAAATTAAGATGAAAATTGTCAGACTTTCGGTGATTTTATATCTTTACATCTACAATGCTTATTGTAGTACATTCAGAATAATGAGCAATTTAAATAAATCCTTTACTTTCAAACTTTAGCCATTTTTAAATAATAAAGAAATATTGCTAAATAACTTAATTATTTTTTGAAGTTTAATGACACAGACTGAAAAATCTTTTTAACTGCTTTTACAGTTAATACAACTTGATTTATATTTTAATAAATATTTATAAAAAGCCATTATTCTTTTTAAATTACATTTTTGATTTCCAAACTTTTTCAGAATGATAATAACAATAAATTAACTTAGAAAATTCATATGCACATATTACATACCTGCCATCCTTCTGTTTGTAAACCTTGAACACCTAGAGTATCATATATAGCTCGTTGATGAGGATCACTTAAGACTAAAAAATAATTATAATAATAAATAATAAAAATTGTTCTTTAGTATAGAAATTTGCTCCTACATATAAAACTTGAAAATGATTCCAAATTCTTACCTTCATAAGCAATTTTGGTTTTATTAAATAAAATTTCAGCATTCTTCTTTTGGTCAGGATCTCTGTGCTTATCTGGGTGATAAAGTCTACTAAGCCGTCGATAGGCATTTGTGATTTCTTCTGGAGTTGCCTATAGGAATGAAAACAAAGAAATAAAAAATAAATGAGACACTTGCAGAAAAAAAATGCCATAAAATGGTATTTCTGTAATGCTTTCACTCTAAAGGGGAAGGGATAAATAAATAGAAAATCACCCATCATGGTATGACAGGTACAAATTGCCTCTCCAATCGAGAGATTTCCCGTCAAATCTGACATGTTTAAATAGATATATATGCGAGAGAAATGTTTAACATTGAAAACAAATAAAATAAACATATGTATTATGACAGGAAATATTTTTTTTTATTTACATATTTCTTTATTCAAAAACCTCTTGGTAAACAACATTCAGTGTGAAGTATTTTTCGTTATTTAACAATTTTCCTTGTACTTCAGATGTCTTTGTGTAAATTTTAGCATTGCCAAAAAATATTATCAAATTACATCATCACGATTGCACTAAATAATAAGATGAATCATGGTGTTCAAACTATATCACACGTATGATATACCACTGACATAATTTACTACTTTCTATTAAAAAACTGAAATTAATTTGAAATATATGAATAATACAATTTACAATTTCTGGGAAACTATTGATCATAGCGAGATAAATTTTATATCAATGGATAGCAGATTTTATTTCACTATTTTAGAGCTATTAAATTTGAAATTAGAATGACAATTAATCTTTTAAATTTAAAATTACTGAAATTTAGCTTCTATAACAATGAAATAATGCTGTTTGATGTTTCACAGTGCTATGGTGCGAGCTTTATTGTTGCTGACGTCAGAGCATTACCGAGAGATCTGGGCTATTATATTATTAATTTGTAACATCACAATGAAAAAATATATATTGTGCAAGTTGTTTGTAATTTACTTTCTAGCATGGTCTCCAAGGATGATAAGAAGCAATATGACTACTACTTCAAACAATCCATTTGATTAGCATGTTTGGATAGCCATGAACTCCAATGTTCTGCTATTAACAATGTGATTGCCCCAAAAGCACATTTCAACCATTCTGTTTTTGGTATGTAATTAATTCTTTGTAATCTGAAGATATTATTCCCTAAAATGTTTTCTTTTTTTTTAATAACAAAAAAAGATGAATTAACTGCTTCAGAGATGACCATAATATTTTGCTCTGGCTGCATGGAAGATCCATTTCTTTCATATTATTCTGTCTCATTCCTATTTATTTGTTTCCTATTCTCCAGTATAATTCTGCAACAGAATTAGATAAAGTTAATAATATAATATTCGTCTTAATCCCCTCCTCGGTGTTTAACAAGAAAAAGAAAAAGAATCTTAAATCTATTTTTTAAATTCCTTTCAACTTATATAAATTCCAACGAGTATACAAACTTTATCCTTGATTTGCATGTTTTTTATATATTTTAAATTGCAAATGTATGTTATATTCTCACATACCTAATTTGCATTGTTGGAGAAGACATCAAGCAATTTGATGAGTATGAAATTTTCATTGTAATTCTCTTTTCATATGATGTTCATACATATTAGTTTATCATCTCTTATTATATCCAGAGAGCAATTATCTTTTCTTCAACAATATAATAAGAAAAAAATATTTACAAAAAATTTCAAGCTCCGATGACCTTAAACACAATTGTTAACCTTACAAATATTTCCTGAGGCACTAGAAAATAATTTCGAAATAAAAGGAATAAAGAGTTCATTTCTGTTATAAAATGATGTGCCAAAACATACATCACATGTATCAAGTCTAGCAATTTAATATAGTTAAATTCACAAAATTTGTTTATTTATCAATATAAGTTTATTGTTTAATTATATTGCCTGCATTATGGCAGCTCCTGCATTAACAGAAAATTTACATTGATGTGCTAATATTTATGCTTGGTGAACACCACTTTATAGATAATAGAGGGAAAAAAACTTTTTCTAAGCTATAAGATAGGACAAAAAAGTTAATACATTTTCATAAATCTCTCTTAGAAAAATATTTCGATAAAATGTTTATATATTTTCTTTAATTTTGCATGCCATCTGATTATACAAATATGTATGCCGCGATTCTTTATACTTAAAAAAGAAAATATCTTTTTGCTCTAGACCGAAATAAAATTTTAAAAACCTTGTTTTTTAATGGTCTTAAGAAATACACCACTTGATTAACATGGAAAGCAAAAATTATCCAATAATAAAGAAGGGAAACACTGTACAATGATAATTATATTATGACTTCTGAAACCCATATGCTTTAATCTATTAAAAAAAAAAAGCTATGTCCTCTCTAATATTAATATGTGTCCAAAAGTTTAATCTATGTTAACTTGATTAGCATCCCATTTTGAAGCTACCTGAAGGCTATTTTGGAACAGACATCACAATTTTTAACTAGTGTCAGGTCCAGGACAATATCCAACCCAGCACCTCTCTATCTGAACTTCTGATCTGTCCGTTGTGTATACTATATCCCTACATGTAACCATACTATATAATGAAAATTAAAGTATTGAAATATCCTAGTCATTGACTGGGATGCAAAGATTTAAATATGTGCCCCAAAATCACAACAATCAATTAGTTACATTACTTTTCATACATCTACTGCTGCATGTATTTCAAAATCTTTGCGGATTGCAAAATAATAGGAGGGCCACAATGGCTTAGTGGCAAAGTCTCGGCTCTGGGCCGGAGGGTTCCAGGTTTGAAACATGATCCCACTGAAGATCCACCATATATGTGGGCTTGTTGCATGTTAAATCATACATAGGGGCCTAAAAGTCCTCATGTTAGTGTGGTGTGGAAATTTGGAGAAAAGGTGAGAGCTCAGATGATCCGACCACGATTCAAAATAATGAGGTCCATCCCAAAACAGCCCTCGTGTTGCTTCAAAACAGGATGTTAATATGACTTAACTAAACTTAAGCAAAATAACAGAACTTGAGTTAATATTTACAAAACAATTGAAAGAATAAACAGCTTGCTTAAGCTTCGAAGAAATTTCACTCCTAATAATTCTTGTTATGTTTCCTCTAGTTATGTTTTAACAATATCTAGCAGATGTATATGGGTCATTCCATGTCAGTTCAACCACACCATGACCACCGATTTTGGGGAAACTTGGCATGTTTGTTCCTTTTATGGATTTAAGTAAGAATACAAAATATTTTTGCTCTATTTCAAATTTAGGTTTTACAGCCTGTTCAAGTTTTTCACGATTTTTATCGATTAGGCTTAGAAAACGCAGTTGGTTCTTTCATAGAGAGTAAGTTATCTTCCTTATTTACCAAGTAATGTTCATGAAAATATTTATGAGTATACTTTAATGTATAAGGAAGCCAGAGAAAATAAATCAAACCAGCAAGTATTTATACATCAGCAGGAATAATTCTGAAATATTTTGAAAATTTTAGAAATGAAATATAGTTTCATGTGGACAGAGCCATCATGAAAAGGGAAAAGGAAAATTTTTTTCATTTATTATTCTAAAAGATATGCTCTATCACATAAAAAGATAAAAATAATGGGGTTTTCAGTCCTTCATTACTTTTACTGACTTCAAAATTATAAATCACATGTTCATCATAAATGAAAAAGAGCTTTAAAATCAACCATACAAAAAATAGATAAAAAATTTTTGAATTGCATAATTAAATTAATAGAGTAGAATTATTAAATCTAAGATCTATTCAGAATTTTTTAAATAAAAAAAAATTTAATATACCACATTTTTAAAACGGACTTTAAATAATTTCTTCTAGCCCCATACAGATTTAAAACGAAAAATGTGGGGCGCAGATAGATAATTGATGCATAAATAGTTTATTTCAGTCACTAACAATTTTATTGCAATGGAAATTATATGAACTGTTGTGTGAGTTTTCTCAACGACAGCTACTCCTTACTATTAAATATTGCATTAGCCCCACATTTTTCATTTTAAATCTGTATAGGGTAATAAATTTGTATGGGGCTAGAAGAAATTATTTCATACTTTTTAGTCCATTTTAAAAACGTGATATATTTTTTTTTATTTAAATAATTATTTTCTGCTTTTTAGTCTTGTGTGTGTGAAATTTTGTAATTGATTTTAAACATCTTGATGAGATTATGACAGAGACATGAGGCAAATTTCACTTTCTCTTCATCTGATCATAAATAAAAAATTGTTGTACCTACCCACCAATAATATATTAATCTGTTTAATTGCTATTTTCCTGAAAAATCAAGTTACGTAACGCAGAGACTTTCATGGAAACAACTAGCAATCGCACATCATTTTACTTTCCCCCCCTCCGAACTTCAATCCACTCTTCGCTGTGGAATCTCTTGGAATCCACATCTACAAACTCAAGATTCCTCCTCCTTACTATTCATGAGTGATGCCTGAACAGTGCCATCTATTGAAGCTCTGGGTCGGTAAAACACAAAATATTAAATAAAAAATTAACAGACTAACAGACATACAAGAAAGTGACTCAATATTGCATTGCCATCTAGTTCTGAGCTATGTTTAATGTTTCAAGTCTCCACCGCATCAGGAAGTTAGTTTAAAATCGATTGCAAAATTTGTACTGAACAGACAGACAAGAAAGCAAGTTGATAAAAACATGGTAAAATACATAAATTTTATAAATACAACTTAATTTAGGTTTAAAAGTCATTCTAAACTCTAGCCAACTTACTAGTAAACTCCTATTTCAAGGAATCTTATTATAGGCAATCAAAGCATTCAAGCTGTAAAAAGACCATGTGGTGATCTGTCTACTGAGCAGGCACCTAATACAAGTTTTAACAGCTTGATGGAAAAGTCTAGAATTTTGCAAGGATGGGCGAGTATAGGAAAAAAAGTATATGAGAGAAAACATTTGATCTTATCTAATCTTAGTGAGCTATATACTTAAGTTTTAAATTGGAATACCCTGACTTGCAAATATGTCTTCAAAATTTTGTTCTCCGTGACCTAAGTAGTGTGCTTTAGCTGGTGCCAGTGGCACATACTTAGTGTGTGTATGCACAATTCATCAAAACGTTATCTTATTGATTCACGGAGCAGGTATTAAAGAGAATTATAAAGAACTTATGTCATATATCGTTTGTGAAGGAACTGGAAGAGAATGTATGCTGAGGCATTGTGACAAGTGCCCATCAAAAGATAATCTTGTCCAGTTTTTACAGTCAAAATTTGAGGACTATGATGAGTACAGTCAGTGGGTTTCGACTGATTGAACTGAAATGATACGGTGCTCGAGCTCAGTTAGTGAATTCATTGATATATTAGTAGAAAAACCGAACAAGTTAATACTACACTTGTGAAATCACAAGCTTCATCTTTTAAAAATTTAAAGGGAATGAATTCCTCAAATACAGCTGTTATCTCAATGGAATTTAGTGAAAACTATGCATTCACTACACAAGATGGGGCACAGCAGTTAATACAGCTGTATCTCAATGGAATTTAGTGAAAACTATGCATTCACTATAAAAGATGGGGCACAGGGTTACCACTGGACCTCAGATTAATGCACTATTCATCCCGTCATGGCTTACTGCAAGAATACAAACCATGAAAAATTGATTTTACCTCTTTGTATCATATCTGATGACCTGAAACATGATGCAAGTATGGTATACGAGATCCAAAAAACTCTGATCGCCTTTCTAAGAGAGAACTACCCACACATTACAAAGATTCCCTATTTCAGTGATGGATGTGCTGGAGCAGTATAAAAATTAATATAACTTCATGAATCTGTGCCTGCATGAGAAAGACTTGAAACTCAAAGCCCATTGTCCATTTTTTGCTACAGGTAATGGAAAACCGGAATGTGATGATACTGTCAAACATTTGGCTAGGAAACAAAGTCTTCACCAACATCTGGATAGACAAATTACAACAACAAATGAACTTTTTGAGTTTTGTAAAAAAAAAAAAATTAAAAATATTACCTTCCAATCTCTAAAGAAGTGGTCGATTCTACTCACTTGACTCTGGAAAGTCGCATCAAGTATGCTCAAACTGTACCGGGAATAAGATTGTTCCACAACTTTCAACCAATTGATGACTTGGGAATTGGCTAGATTAATCAGCAGTGATGGAAAGCCAGCTCTCACATTCAACTTGCTCAACAAGCAACAAACTTTATTAGTGAAAATGAAAGATTTATATCTTGGATCTTTCATTGGCTGTATTTATGACAACTTATGGTATTTTGATATGGTGATTGTAGAAGAAGATGTCACTGTAAAGTTTTTACATCCTCATGGACCATCACAATAATTTTTCTAGCCAAACAGGGAAGATGTATGTGTAGTACCCATCCCTCGTGTCATTGCAATCGTGGAACCCCAAAAAACAATGACTGGAAGAACTTCCAATTCTCTCAAGAATGTGCGAGTCTTGTTCAGTCAAGTTTTGAAAACATTTGAGAAAATTAAAGAACAATGGATTTGGAATTTGAAATATTCTTAGTAGTGAGTTTTGTAACTAGACATTTTCCATTCCAATAAACATAAATATGTACCTAACTTTGTAATTGAAATTTTTATTTTTTAGAAATACTTTTTAAATCCTGTTTAGCTTTAGCTGCAAAACACAATAGTGGTTACGTTTCATAGTTTCTAAAGCAAAATTACTGTATTTAAATAAATGGAAATTTGAATTTAACACACTGAAAATAAATACACGAATTTTCAAATTTTATTTTTTTTCTACGAGGTAAAAATTAATGAAGAACTGATCAACGAATTATTTTTTATTTTTTCATACGATACAACATATCTTTTAGAATAACAAATAAAAAATTTTTTTTGATTATCCTTTTCCCTTTTGATGATAGTCCTGTTCATATTTCATTTCCAAAATAACATTTAAGAATTTTTCCTGGCCATGTATAAATGCTTGCTGGTTTAATTTATTTTTTCTGGATTCCTTATACATTATACTCATAAATATTTTCATGAACAAAAGTTGGTAAATAATGAAGATAACTTACTCTCTATGAAAGAACCAACTGCGTTTCCTAAGCCTAATCGATAAAAATCTTGAAAAACTTGAACAGGCTATAAAACCTAAATTTGAAATATAGAGCAAAAATTTTTGTATGCTTACAAACATGCCAAGTTTCATCAAAATCGGTGACCATGGGTGTCAAATCCTATTTTTTTTTTTTGGTTGATTTGACATGGAATGTCCCATATAGTAATCCTTTAATTTTTCTTGTCTTTCCTTAAGATAATGAGAAGAATGCTATACTACTATCCATGAAAACAAGTAATTTATAGAAAGGTCTTCTGTGCTTAGAAATATAAGGGCGAGGGATTCCAAGAAAATACCCTTAAAAGTCTTTAGAACTTTTTTCAAAAAAAAAATCCTACAATTTAGGAAAAAACAACTGCTAGAATATTCGTCTTCCAATTTCATATGGATTATTTCATCAGACCAAAAAAATAAATTCTACAAAGTCGAGAATGGTGCAGCATGCAATTAGCAGTATGAATAAAATATATAATAAAAAAGCCAATATTTATACATACATCTTTACTCAAATTCATCACATTTTATAATATCAATATTTATACATACATCTTTACTCAAATTCAGGAATGCGTAATAATCTTCTTCTAATAAATGATCTTCAGAATCCGGCGGCATGGAATCTGCCATGTTTATTTACCTTTATATAAGAGAAATGGTTGCCAAAGAATCTTCATTTAATTTTTACATTTATTTTCTTTGGCGTTACTATTTTTATCCTCCACAAATATTAGGTTTCAAAGTTATGCAATCAAATATATTAATTAAACGAAACTCTAATCGAATTTCCTTCTCTTTTCTCTAACTAAGCACAACTATAACTTTCATTATATCTTCGAAAATGAAAAGAAAATTCGAGCTTCCCAATACTTTTGATGGTTTTAAACTATAATTGTTTTTCAATTTCAAGACTGAAAATTAAATCTTATTGAAAAAATTGAATTTTTACATGTCAAACATCGTGTTCAAAGTTCAAACAATATATTTCTTGTAGAATTGCCCAAGAAAAATATCTGAGACTAACATATAAATCATTCTTGAATTCACTTTAGTTCTATATAAACTTAGTTTCCGTTTAGTACCGGTTGCTCCCGTGTGATGTGTATGCGTTTTATTTGTGTACATTTTTGACAGAACGTCAGTGAGTGGAAGTAAGGGAAAACAGCCTTTGTTGCTTCAAATCCCGTAATTCAAATTCGAGAGTGGAAGTTGTTAACCAATTTTGATTTCCGGATTACTTCGTGGAATAATGTGTTGAAACTTATTGTATCTTTTGGTCAATACGGTTTGTTTAGACAAGTACTCGTTTTCATTAAGCACACTCTTGTTTTTTTCAAGTGTTCTTAGTGGCACTCAGTATTACATTGGCTTTAAATTGTTTCGTTTGGGAATAGCACTATTTTTGTCGCTGTGGATTTACAAATTTCTTGTAAGAATATTTGCGATGTCATTTTTATCAATCGCTTTTTTTAATGGGTTGTTTTTTTCTGTTATTGAGCATAAAATGAGTCGAACCTATTTTACAGATTCCATTCTTCACTTCCAACTTAATGGATGACACTCGAAGTGTGAAGACTGCGAAGAAGTCTTGTAAGATTTACTCTACTTTTAGTTGTCAAAAGGCATATATAATAATTTTATATACTTTTATTTGTGCATTTTATCATTGTTTTTACTTAAGAAATTTAACTGTTAACGTAACTTTATTTGATACATTCTGAAACCAGCGATACAATTCTGATAAAAATTAATTTTTCTGAAATGATGTCATTTTTTAAACGCTTTTACTAAGTTTCATGTTTGCATGTAAGGTTGGAATTATGTGATCGATTTTTTTACTCACTTCTTAATGTACTAGAGTTCTGAAATTTTGTATATTTATTTTATTTAAGAAATACATAGCACAGTAGAACCCCAGGAATCCGAACTAATTAGGGCTGACCTTTGTCCAGATCCCGGGAAATTCGGCAGAATACTCTTGATATACCTACCAAATACAGTAGAGTATTGATTCTGGGTGCTCTGTGAAGGCTTATGGAAAGAGCATGCGGGGATCCGCACGATACAGTGGTAAACAAGTTGAGGGTAAAAAGAATATATCTGAGTTTATATCTACTAATTAACCTTCCAGCAAGCTCACCTGTGCAAATTTTATGACAAACTGGATTTTTCGTACCCTGTTCTCGCATTTTGAGTCGAAACTGTCTGAAGGTCATTGCTATTCCTTCATGCGACCCCTCTCTTCAGGATTAAACTGGTTTATACGAGCTTCAAGGTGATTTCATACTGTTTTAGGCTTCTGTAATAAAGTTTATGCCGCATTCTCGCTTGTGCAATTCAATAATTTTTTTCACGTCTTAACGTTTCAGTTTGATAATTATACATATATCCAGTGCGCATTATGGTGATTTAATATCTTATTTTACATTGTCAAAACTACTTAATATGTAATAAGCCTGCCATTAACCCACCAAGCCAAAGATTTTTCTTGAAAAACTCCTCACTACTCGAACCCAAAAATCTGATTTGCTGTAGGACATTACCATGTCTTTAAGTATAAATTATTCATTGCAACCTGAAAAAGCAAGTGGCCAACATTCAGAAAAAGAGCTTGTAGTTTGCGTTTGAAAGAAATAAAACGATCATCATAATCCATGAAATGCAGTAGGTGCAATATATAGTATACTTGTAATTGTCACTCTCTAACAAAAGTTCAATGTTTTGAATGCAAAGACAATGATTAGAGACTAAGGAGAAAGTTTTTCTCATACAATCTTTAGTTTGTATTATAATATTTTTATTATATATTGCTTAATACCTTTTTTCAGAAAATAATATTACTAAATCTCGATACTTTCTCTGATTTAAGTATAATTTTAGATTTTGAAAATAATATTAAAATTAATTTTCATTCTTAATGAAAATATTTGCTTTTCTGATGTGTCTCTTATTACTATAATGAAATAACTTAAAACTGCCAAAGTAAAAATGAAGAAAATTATTGTGTCGTTAAAAGTACGACACGCGCCTGCTCATGTAAAATATTTTGATGCACCCGCTGAAAGGTTAAGGTACTGTATACATTCTTAAAGACCAATTTGACTGCTTCTTTTAAGTTAGGAATAAATATTATCTTTGTTTTTGATTCATAATTCTTATTATTTGCCCTTCATTTTCCAGTAGAAAATTTTCAGAAAATTTTTTAAAAAATGTTTGGATTATCCAAAATTTCGGATTCCTGGGGTTCTACTGTACCTATGCAATGTACAGTATTATGATTAACTGATGACAGTACTTTCAGTGTCTTGAAATATAAACAATCAAAAGAAAATAATTATGCTCTTCTTCATATTTTAGCTTTGCAGTTTTACATCTGTAAATTATGTTCCTTTTATTATAAATATATTTTTTTTAAATCTAACTTTTGAATATTTAGTTGGCATGATTATTTCTACCGTAATTGTGGTTCATGGCTCGACATATTAATTTGTTTATATGTGTGTATTTATTATGACATTGTGTATTATGACATGTAATTGTAGTGTTCATTGTCAATTTTATTTTTGTATGCTTTTTGTTGAATATCTTATTATTTAAATGTAAACTGTATGAAATTTTTAATTTCAGCTGCCGAAGATCATATAATTGAAAGTGATGATGAACTGAACTATAAGAAAATCTATGATGAATTTCCAGACACTTTTGAAGGATTTGGATATAAATTCAATGAATGTAAGTTTACTTCATTCATTACTTGTTGGTTATTTCTACTGTCTTAATTATATATAAGTAATTATCACCCCTACATATAGTTAATTGATCATTTAAAAGATATAAAGTCATATCCTAATTTGATATTTTCCTTTATCTAATTTGTTTGTATTGCATGGTTCGACGCTAGGTTTTTTTTTTTCTTTTTCTTTTCAGGCCTGAATTTTGACTATGATTATTTGCATCTAGATTATGCTGTAAAAATGCTTATATAAATACTCTTCAAAAAGAGAAATAAAATAAATTATCTTGAAAATAAAATTAAAAGCAATAAAATGATTAAGCACAAGTTAGGCTATAGAAAAACAAGTTAGGCTATAGTAATTACATCTCTTGGCATTGAATACACAATTGTTGCAGAGTATAGAAAAAAAAAATTATTTGAAAAATTGGTTCATTAGGTACCTGCAGAAGTAATATGCTATAAAATTTTAGGGTGAAAAAAGAAATTGAAGTTTAGCTTAAAAAATGGATTAAGAAAATCTTTGCATTTTATTTAATTACTAGCTGATAACCCGGTGTTGCTCAGGATCCATATTTTTTCATAAGCCTGCCTCCGGTTTTTCAGTAAATATTGTCACTAACTTTGTAGGCGCCAACTTTACTTTCTCATTCCTTATACAAAATATGCATTTGATTTCAATATTAAATTGGCACGACACATTTTACATCCAGCAGCGTGTTAGCTGGATTAAACCATATTACCTTAGTTTTCAACAATGGAAGAGAAATTTTTGTATAATATTTGTTTAAACAATGAAAACAATTTTAATTTCATTGCAACAGTGAAAAGTATTGTTGTAAATGAACAATTGGCAAAAAACGCCCAAATTTACCACTTAAAATTAAATAATTAAAAATTTAAATCGAATTTTAAAATAAGTTTTACAACATTAGCTCCCTCTTGTTTTAATCCATCACTGCGCCAAATTTGGTCGCCATAAGTCCAATAGTGTGGGCTTGCTTAAAGAACCAAAAAATGAAAGCACATACACATACTTTCCTCTTTTATATATTTAAGAGAAAATCTTTACTTTTAACATTACTTTTTCAGAAAGGAATGTTGAAAGTCAATCCAATTTTCAAACCCATTCCAAACTGAAGAAAATTAAGTACATTGTGACTATTGTAATTTTATTTCTGCAATGATTAGATATATTATGTTGGTGTAAAAAAAAGAAAAAGAAACTCAGAATTCAGGAGAGGGAAAGAAAATTCAGTACTTTTCAAACCAAAATGTACTTCGATTATACCAAAGAAAGTAACTGAAAGCAAAACCAGAGAATTTTTGCCAATTTCATGAATAAGGTTGTTATACTTTGCATATTTGATGTGCATTTTGGCTTCTGAGAGGATAATCAACTAGTGACATCTTGCCCCCAATATTTATGTTTGGCACCTGTGGGAACTTGTGCTAAATCAGCACAGGGGTGCTGTAACTTAAAAAGTTATGTGTCCTTGAAATCTCTTTTTGTCTGCTCTGCTCTTTTTAATGAATTTTGAATAGTTTGATATTACTTAATAAAAAATTATCAGATTTTTTATTTGTTGCAGGTTATTAATAAATTTCAGTTAAGATATTACTAATGTTTAATCATACAAAAAGATAGCCAGTGGCGAATCCAGGGGGGTGCTATCAGGCTGCAGCCCTCTCCCCGCAGAGCTAAACCAAAATTCTTGATTTTATTTAAAATCATTACAACTGTTTGTTCTTAATTTTTTTAAATAATAAAATTGTGATCAAAATTTAAAAAAAAATAGTAAAATCATGACAACATTGCTTTCTGGTTTGACAGGCTCACAAAATTTTCCTACTTTTCTAGTCATTCCACTTGTACTTATAGCGTTGACACGGTCGAAAATATTTTTTGGCTAGTTTTTTTATTTTTTATTAAATTATTGAAAGTATTATAGTGTTCTCTATGATTTTTTATTGTCAGGTGAGCAAATCCTGTAAAGTTAAATTGTTTTGGTTTACATGAGCCATGAGGTTTGACATTCATCACTACGATACAAAATTTTTATGACCTCAGCCCCCTCCCATACCCGAATCCTGGATTCGTCTCTGAAGACAGCTTAAGTTGTATTTCTACTTGTATTGGAGTTACTTTCTGTTAGACTTTGCTAACAACCAGAAGTAGATTTCTTTTTTATTTTGTGTGCACCAACATTTTGCTCTCAAAACCAAAATAGAAAGAGGGTCAATTCTTTTTTTTTTTTTTTTTCCTCCTCTTCACATTTATAGTACATAATTTGTGCATTATTTATTAAAAGAAACCTGGGAAATACCAATTACAGAAACTTGACGCAATATTTAAAATTGTATGTGGCAGAAGATTTTATGCAAAAAAATGAAAAATTTAATTTACTACATTAACCATTCTTTCATGTTGTTATCTTGAGTTATAGGATGAATAAATTATTCAATAATTTAAGTAAAGGTATGTACACTAATTGTTTTATATTATACAGCACAACTACAAGCCTCATATTCTATTTAAAATATTTTTCATAGCACATTTTCACTATTTTTCATTGTGCATACAAATATTTTTGGGCACACTAATGGTTTACAGTATTTTATATTGCAAAACCGATTAACAGTTTGGAGAGAGAGACAAGATATTACTTTTTTCACTTCAAAGAAATACATGACTAAGTATTTTACAAAAAAAATCCGTTCATTAGTTTTTAATCAAATCATTCAATTATCAAAATTTAAAATTCACATATCAAATTATTCATTCATCAAAATTTAAAATTCACGTATCAAATTATTCATTCTTCAAAATTTAAAATTCATGTATCAATTTATTCATTTATCTTGTCAAAATTAAATCTCGCATCCTAAAAGCATAATAAATCCTTAAGTTAAATAAATGCCTATGTTATGGAACTAATTAATTGACACAATTTTGTGCAAATAATGAGCTATGGTTAAAGGAAATTCTTTTGAATATTAAAAATTATTTAATATTGCTGAAATGCCAGTAATGTAACCATTTGATTTTCTTTTCCTCCTTTTTAATATTTTGTCTCATCCATACTCTTTTTATTCTGAGATATTTTCATTTGATTTCTTGAGTTTCTTGTATTGCCTTCTTATTTCACTTTTCATATTTTTTAGTTTTATTCTGTGTATTACAAAAAAATGATGCAAATACTGAGAAAAAAATCAGATCAATAAATAATTTCAAAAGCAGCAATATTTTAGAGGTTGCTACCATATAAAAGTGATTAATAAAAAAGAAATGAAATAAGAGCAATAAATCCAGTCGCGTGTTCTGAATTATCACAATTATATCAGCAACAATGGAGATCATTTGCGAAATGTAGAGCTCGGAGATGGCAGAAATAAAAAATCCTTTTTTCCAGAATGCACCAATGTCAATTTGGATTTGCTTAATTTCAGACAGAAGGCGAGAAAAAAAATCTATAAAACTAAATAACATGTTTTGAAAATATCTATTTAATGTAGAGAATACAGGTTATTCGTATTTAAAACAACACCCTGTTCAAGTTTGTCAATAACTTTTAAAATACCTTAAGATAATTGCAGGACTATTTCATTTACCAGAAGCTTCTACTGTATTATTAAGTTAAGGTGTCTTTGAGTATAATTTAATTTTTTCAATTATTTTTGCAGTATTCCCTCCTCTCTTTTGTAAGGATTTAGACAAGAGTGACTCAACATTAAAAAGTTCATGAAGTATAAAGTTAAAACAAATGTGCATGTAAGAATAAAAATGGTATTTATTAGTCTTGAACAAAACTATGTAAAATGGAAACTTAATCTTCTGATTTTATTTCAAGTGTAAAGATCAATAACTTTTTTGATCATCTTCGTGTGAATATCAATTGCCCAAATATGCAAGCATATGGACAGACAGAATCCCTTTGATGGAGTTTGCCCAAAATTTGATACAGATTCACAATATTGGTGTTAATATCATGTATCAAATTTCATTCCTCTAGCTGTTTCTGTTTTTGAATTACCATGTTCATATACACACAGATGGGCATAATTCCAAAATTTTGGAGGGAGAGAGAAAAACATCAGAGCAAAGCAAGAACAATAATTTTTCAGTGATGTGCTTGGCCTTTAGGAATACGGAATGTATTATTGAAGTTCAATTGTATCTTTTGAAAGGAATTGTATTAATCTATTCGCAGTAGATTTTCTTAAATCTAAGCTTTTAAGATATCTAACTGTAACATTCATAATCATATTTTCATATCTTAAGTGACTTGCTTTGAAAGTGAAATTTACCCATCTTGTTAAGCTTCAAAAATATTCTGTAGATGCATTATAAAATATCTTCTAACTCGATCGACAAAAAATTCACCAACTTTCAAATCAATAACAACATACCTTTAATAATTTAAAAATACTCAGTTGTCATCATTTTTCAAGAGAAAATGAAATTGTTTTAAATTCTTTTTAATATGATGGAATTTGTTGCAAATCTTGACTAGCTTTAGACTTTGCTATTGTGTTTCATTAGTGTTTGTATGCCAGTGTATAATCTGTGTGCAGATTTGTGTACTTTTTAAGCTATGCTTTGAAGTAGTCTCTATATTTCGGTACTTTTCCGTTAGCCGGGCGCAAATGTCGCCAATTGTGAACCAAACGCGAGCTAAGTCGCCGGGCGCAAATGTCGCCAACTGCGAGCCAAATCGGCGGGCGCAAATGTCACCAAAATTTGGCGGAATTCTGCATTATTTGGCGATTTTTCGCTTGCGCCCAGCTAACGGAAAAGTACCTATATTTCACTTAATAAGTTACTTGTTAGTTATTAGTTGATTTTGTACTTCATTAATAAATGTGCAATCTTTTTTTTTATGTCATTTAACTTTTGCATTCAAATTTACACTTGTATATTTTATAATATAGTTGGACAATTACGGCATATTACAACGGGAGAGCCATTTGAGTTCAATGTAAAAAGGGATGATCAAGCCTATAATCAAAAAAGATATGAAGCACTTGGAGAAGTAAGTTTTATTACAGTACTCAATTTGTTTATGATCAATTCTTTCCCTAAATTCTGCTATTTAATATTTAAATTATTTTAAATGTGATTTTTTTTTCTCTCTATCACTGTAGATTAAAAAATATCAATAGTCAAATCGTATAGTAGTGAAAATAACACTTAATAAAACTTTCAGTTCTGCTGATTTCCAGCTTTTCCTACCATTTGGTTGTGATTTTCACCAATTTAGTTGTTTGGCTGATTTGTTACTATGGAAATTTCTTCTTGAACTTTTTCAGTACTCTTCATTTTTCATTTTGTTCATCCACGTAAATAGTATGTCTTTGGGTTAGTGTGGGTTTTTTTGTAAATTTTTATTACAATTTAAAAATTAAAGGAAACCTAAATAAAAAAATATATAAAATGGAAACTTTCAATGGTTTCAATTTCATTTAATTTATATATTAATACCAAGATATGTCTAGTATTTATTTGAAGATCTGAAATTTCATCATTTTGAGACAACAAACGATGTTGTAAAATGACACAAGTAGCATTAAATTTAAAATTAATACATTATTTTATTACTATAGCATCTTTAAATTGAGCACACTTTTAAAACTTTGAACCAACAGTGAATTTGATGAGCTGCCTTACAGCATCTCCTCTGGCAAAGAACAACTCCTCATCTGCTAAATTAAACTTAATCGTTTTGAATATTTTTTGAAAAAGACACCAACAGAATTATAATCTTTTGAATAAGAAACTTTACTTATTGATAATCTAAGTGATATTTTAAACTTCTTATGCCTTTACCACAGCCCTGGTTGAGAATTGTTTGAGGTGACTTTAGATTTACTCTATTGTATTTCTGGTCATCTTTTAAAGAGGAAGAATCAGTTTCTTGCATTGAAATATATATATAAATGTTTGCAAGGTAATTTTTTTCTCTTAGGAGGGGGGAAAATACATTTATGTATTGGTATTGTTATGTATAGTATAAATCTAGTAGAAACACTAATATTCCAGTTCCTGTCTTGCGTCACAAATTCTAAAGATATTGGCCAAAAGTGAACTAGGTTAAAAATAAACTGAAAAAAACTCTAATAATTGAATTAAATGATATCCTAAGTTTACTTTGCCAGCAGACTCGTAAAAATATTCCTGATAAATTGATATTTACAACTAAAATTGGAGTAAACACCAAAAACAGCACCAAATCAAAAGCATTCTTGTAAGCAATGACAGCCCATGATGGAAACCCATGCCATGTGGCCTACCTCAAAGGCCTGTACAGATAGGGGTTATGGAAGTTTTTCACACAGGCACTAGAGGTGCTCACCTCGTGCCTCGAAATCCTGAGGGGCCTCAAAATCTATTTTATATACATCTCAATGCTAAGCCAACAACAAATGCATAGCATTAAGTAGGAGTAGGGGGCCTCAAATTGTTTTTGCACTTGCAGTCTCATATTGTCAAAAACCACCACTAGGTAGAGGGCAACAGCCGATGATGTTGCTTATCAAACAAATATAGTTTCACTGTTATATTGGTTTATTGCCTACCACAGTTGTGTGAAACTTTTTTGTATGGCTGCTAATGACTTGTTTGCAGTTTCATTTCTATCCACCTCAGTTTTTGATACTGGACCTTCTACATGCTTCTTTTATCATGCTTCATGATGCGTGTTGATGCTTTGTGTGGAGTTAACTTCTCATTAACAGTCCAGTAAAATTTATATCTAATCTTGCAATAAAAAAAAACATTAACACACATTATGTGCAGTTTACACAAGCTGTAAAGCAATTTTTTAAAATACAATTATTGTTTAGGATTAAAAGCAAAGAACTTTTAGAATGAAATTAAATATATATTTTTATATTCATTGTGTAATATAAAATGCATTCATTAAAAGGAAGAGGGAAGGCATCTTTTTATTGTAGAGAAGGATTCTGTCACAAAATTTATATAATTATGTAATCTATCATTTTTAAATTTTACTTACTAATTGCCATGTTTTTATAAATCTATTACAGCTTGTTAATGACTATGTATATGAATTGCTGGAAAAAGAAGGTGGCCTGAAGAAATTGACAATACCTGTAGGTTTCTTCTCTTAAAAAAATTTGCTTTAAATACATTAAGCATTAGAAAACATTATTTTTTAAATTTTATTTATAATTTTTTTAAAAGAAAGAATATACTGTATAATGCATTTTATTAATTAATATGTAAATATATCCCTACTTTCTTCATATAGTTAGATGCAAATGCTGATGAACCAACAACATTTATTTTTCATAGCGATGATGCATTCACAAATGAAAAAATTGTTATTTTGATTCATGGCAGTGGTGTTGTTCGAGCTGGGCAATGGGCTAGAAGGTAATTCTGTTTATTTTGTGTATCAAGAGTAGTTTTAGATTATTCTTAGTTAGCATGCATGCTTCTTAATAAGAGTTAATTTTTAGAAAGTATTACAGGGTGCGTAGCATCTTGAAAAGTGATTAAATTTGAAAAGCATTTTTAAGCACCTTAAAAGTGAAAAAAAAGTTCCTTAAAAAGTGCTTAATTTTCTCGAGAAAGTGTAAAGAAAACATTCTTTTTTTTTTTTTCGTTGTTGTTTTTCCAGACGTTGAATATGATAAATCGAAAGCATAGTCATAAAGCTTTTTTTACCGTAAATATCAAGAAATAGAACCGATGAAAGGGAAGAATTCGGGAAAGGAATCCAGGGCGAGATAGATCCAGGGGTGTCAATATATGTTAAGATAATGCTTATAGTCTAATCAACAAAGGCCCAAAGTAGGGGTGAAAAAATATTAATTCATATAGTTTGGAAAATTGGTGCACGTTTCATGAGGGGCTCCTGATGAACATACTAAAAGTTTTCGCTCGGGGGGGGGGGCCGCTCATACTGCCGTCTTGGATTTCATCCCCTTTTTTAGTTTTTCTTGAATATCTCAAAAACTATTCAATTTTCAAATCGCATTTTGTTTAACAAATTAAAGTGTGTACACTTCCCTACAAATGCATTCTTTTATTTTTCTTCTAGCTTTAATAGTCTTTGAGATATTTGGTCTAAAAGTGGATGGATTTGTAAAAAATCTTAGTTGATAATCCAGTTTACGAAGGGTTTGAAAAAATATTAAATCGTATAGTTTAAAAATATTTTATACATGTTCGCGAGAGGCTTCTGTTGAACATACTAAAAGTCCCCGGTGCTGGGAGGGAGAGCTTTGCTTTGTAGAGAATTTTACGCTCTTTAATTTATTTAATAAATTGTAATTTGAAATCTTGGTAGTTTTCGAGATTTTCAAGAAACACTAAAAAAGGGAGGGATGAAATCCAAAATGGCAGCTCGAGCTCCCCTGGCAGGACCGAGGACTTTTAGTATGTTCATCAGGAACCTCTCACGAACATGTGCACCAATTTTCAAAACTATACGATTTAATGTTTTTTCAAACCCTTTGTTGACCGTATTATTAATGACCTTTTTTTTCCGCTCCCTCCTTCTTCAACAGTGGGCATTGCTGTATATTAAAATACTGGAATGGTGATCCCGAAGGGGCAAATTAACTGATAATTTGTTAATTTTTAGAAATGTTGAAAAAGGCCACAGATTTTTACTGTTAATCTTGTAAAAGTTGATTTTAAATTTTGGTAATGACATTTTGCATTATCATTTTTATTTTTTATGTCAAACCAAAAAGACATTCGTTATTTTACAATAGAAGACGTGCAAATACAAAAATAAATATTAAAATTTAAAAAATGCATATTTTAAATTAAAAATATATATTTTTTAAAATTTTCAATAAAAATTATGCATTATTATAAAATAGAAAACATCCTTGCTTACAAAATACATGGGTCTATGTATGCATGCATGTACAAAGGTGATTAAAAAGTCTTGAATTTTTGCAACAATTTCTCACTATGTACCCTGTATTATCACTGAAAATCATTTGCAATGTAATTATTTAAAAATTAGCACATAGAAATAGTACTTTGTTGATTTTGTAAAGAATTTTTTTTTCTGTTTTATTTAGAAACCTTCTTATCTTTTTAGGTTAATCATAAATGATTCATTGAACAGTGGAACACAGTTGCCATACATTAAACGGGCTAAAGGCTTGGGATATGGAGTTATCGTGCTCAATACAAACGATAATAGAAGAATAGTGAAAGATGGTTTTCGGAGGATTCGGGTAAGTACTTGGTACTATGTGTTTTCACTTTCAGTTCATTTGGGCTATCTAAAACGGTGAATATAAACTGCTTACATTGTAGCAAAAAGTGTGCTCAGAAAATCTGGTTTAGATGGAAGCAGGAACTCGCTTAAGATGAAGACAAAGGTGTACAGTAAAAGCTTAACTAACCTGCATGCTCGAGAAACGCCGATTTCTGGATACCTGAAAAGTCCGGATAGTTGAGTGTGATGGGAAAAATGGGAGGGGGGGGGGGGGCGAGTTTGTAGCCTTATTATTATTATTCTTTTTTTTAGATTTTTTTGGCCAAATAATTTGTTTTTTGTCATTTTGAAATGTGCATTAAATGAAATTTTTAAGAATACTTGTGTATCTTCCATAACATTGTATTTACAAAACATATTATGAAGATTTTAATTTAACATTGATGATAAAAAAAAGTATCATCTGTAGCCGAATTTTTACCGTAAACATATAGATTGTAAAAATTTAAACATATAAAAATAGAGCCCCGTGAGCTTTTTTTCTATCGATTCTGTCCCATTACCTTTGTCGATTTCATTTTTAGGTCTCGTTTTTCGGCATAAAACAAGTCTGTGTACGTTACGGTACTGTATATTGCTTTTTTTTTTCCTTTTATGCCCCATTGTGTGGAGCGGATGTTGCATTCCAGAAATAAATTGTCCGCATGAAAATTTTGGCACGCGGATAAAAAATTTTTAGAAAAACTCATTTTCTAATTTTTCTGGTTGGTTGAGCTTTTCGGATACTTGAATGCCAGATAATCGAGAATTTACTGTATATACAAAAAGTAATAATAATGAATAAATAAAAAAATAATAAACAAATAAATAATGAAATAAAAATTAAGATTTCTACTAGCATTTTACAGATGTTAATGTCATATAATTATGTACATTTAATTCCACATAAATGCAAATAAAATATAGTTACAGTATTCAAAATAAACAGGTGAAAGTAATACGATTAATTACATGTGTCAAAAAGCTTTAAGGTGATATTTACAAGTTCCTGCAAAATCTTGTTTCTGTTCGTATGTACGTTGCCATGTCCTGTAAGTTGATATTATGAGGCGATTGTTACCCTGTATATGTGTGTATTATTGAAAAAAATAATTTTATTTCCAAGTCAAATTTTAAATTTGACTTTTCCTGTTTTCCATGCCAACATTTTCTTAATCACTTAAATTCAAACTCTAAGGTACCACTACCTCTATTGTTCTGGCAACCCTACTGCATGACTGGTAAGGAAGTTGGCTACCAACGAACAGTCGGAACTCGGTAGGGAGTAAATGGCAACAAATATGGCATTTAATTTTTTTACATTTTAATTTGCCTTTGTGTCATGTCCCATTTTCCAGAAATAAATTATTGGGACTGAAGATGAAGTCGTCATTCCTTGTCTCCAATAACAGTAACTCACTTTAGTAAACTGGTAAAATAGCAAAAATGAGCCCATTACACTAACATTTAATATTTTGATCTCTCTATATAGATTTAATTTAAAAATTGCAATGAGTTAAAAAATATTTATATACTTTTTTTCATAAGTCTATATAAGTAGTTACAATGGCTTAATATTTTATATCTAAAATTGTTTTTGAAGCTGTATTATTTTGTGTGAGAAAATACTTAAAACAAACAGATGACAGTTAAATCAGTCCTTCTAAATGAGATTCCTTTGTACTCCTTATACTTTTTTATATAGGAACAGAAAAAAAAGAGAGATGAACATTCATTTTTAGTATGTTTAAGCAGGATAAAAGTATCAGTTGAAAATATGTTACAAAATACTGATAAAAAATAGGAACCAAATATAATTGAGAATAGCAAACATCCTATATGATCTGAAATTGGAGGCTAAAATAATTGACACATTTTCCCAGTCTGTTATAAACCTGAATGTCAGGAAACATATGTGGATTTCTTTAACTTTAATTTTAAACAAAATGGAACAGAACTTTAAGTCATGCATTCATTATTTTCTAAATTTTAGCTATGACCGATTCAGAATTACTTAATACATGTTATATTCTGTCATATCAATTTTTTTGTTTAACATCTACTTTTTGAAAATTTTGGGTAAAGTGTTTATAATCATACATTTAGATTAAGTTTTATTATGAACCTGGTTGTTGGTTATATAACAGAATGAATTTTTTAATTCTATTATTTATTCATGTATTTACAAAATTTTGCTTGTATTGAATATTATGTTCATTTTTTGATATTGCTATATTCTGCACTGTTCATGTTTTATACCTTGTATATCTAATTAGGGATTTGTATTACTGGATCGTGAAAGGAAAGATTGATTATATATGAACAGTTTATTTCATCTGCTGATCCAACCAATTTTGAAAATTCGAACTTTTTATCCAATCGACAATTTACTTTTGTTTATTTTATATTTACTACCACGTTTTCTGTTTTGTTCTCATTTTTTTTTGCTTATAGCCACAATGGCTGTCATATGTATTGAATACTAGGAATATTCCAGGAATGGAATACACTAGAACCAGTGCCACCTTGTTTGAAAACTACATTGATTAGACAAAACTACTCTCTTCAGAATGTTCTGTTGCTTTCATGACAATATTTTTCCTTACTACTTGACTGATAGTTTTATTCATACATGTGGAGAAATTCAGATCAAGGCCTGAGCCGCCATAATTTGTAGAAAACAGTTGCAGAGGAAATAAAATTCCAGCTGTAGCAAACAATTCTATAGGAAGGGATGGGTGGTTAAATTCCAAATCCGCCTACAGGTAAAAATACTCTAGGGGAAAATGCACCAAAGATAAAGGAGGAGAAACAGTAGTTAAAACTAAATTATTTATTTATAAACATAATATGAGAAAGATATTTACACAGATGACTATTTATATGTTTGACAAGAGAGGGATTTAGGGTTTAGACATTGTTAATTACTTAGTTAAATATCAACTTGCATTACGTTTAAAAGATTATTAGCCATTGCCCATCACCGCTGTGCTATCAGGGAAGAGACCCCGTAGTTCGTTAAGCTCACCAATCTATCGCATGACCGTTCTTAATTTCAATAAGCCATCTCCCCAGATTAAAACATTACACTCCGTTTTAACGGAGAGCTACTCCTACGCATCACATGATTAGCATGTGATTGATATCTTTCCGCTGACACAACAATTATTCAAATGAGATTTTTCGGAATGTGAAAAAATATTATTAGGTAGGAATTAAACTTGTGCTATTAAGCTAGACGGGGAAAATTCAATTTCTACATACATTTACCAGTTTCTTCTTCAGTAGCTTGTTTTGCCATATTTTGTTTAAAAAGCTGGAAATCTGTTGCATCAATCACTATTTTCACAAATTTGCAATCTTTTTCTTTTCTGATAAATACTTTTTTAAAACTATATTTTGACACATCAATTGGTCTTTTATTTCGTGTACCTGCATACATATAACTAGAATACGAGATTGATACTGATTATCAACTTAATGATATTTTCCTTCTCTCCTTTCAGGGAAGTGACACTCCAGAAAACCATGGTAACTATGTTTGGAAAAATATTATTATTCCAAAAGCTGCTGCAAAGTACATAGCTATTGTTGCACACAGTTATGGGGGAATTGTTACTGTTAATATGGTAAATAATATTTTAGTAAAACTTTTTATTTATTAGTAATTACCTTTTGGGTTTTCTGTCAATAAATATATAAAATGAAATTCTTTTCACTGAAAGAATGTATAATTTGATAACAAAAGTAAAGAAAAAAAAAAGCTCAGTTGAAAAGAAAACAGTCAACTGTGCAAAATCAGTTAATGTTTCTACCAGTGTATAAAGGCACTTAAAATTCATATTTTTGGTTTGACCCTGTCTGGTTTTGCTACTATAGTATTTCATTTAAAATATTTAGTTTCATAAATTATATTTAAAAAATGTTGCTACCTAATTTATAAAATTTATTTAGTAAAAGATCTAAAGGAACGGGGAAAATTCTTTCACTGAATTTAAAAAAATATAATCCTATTTTTTATGTTTTTTATAAAATAATTGGTGCAAGTTATTATAGAAAAATCACTGACCTGTCAGTATTGCTATTGTCTATTGAAAATCTTTGACTATTTTTGAATGAAATTACCAAAATACATTTCATAGCCAAAATTCATTAGTCAATTTAGATGCAGTATTTCCTGAATTGTTTATTAGAAGTTTGTACTGTTGACATTATATTATCAGTGCTTTATTGCATTACACATCGGTTAAAACATTAGTTCGTCCTCATCAAAAAAGAAAGAAAAAAAATGTTCTATTGTTTAAAGATAAGTAATATCCTTGAAAGACGCTGATTATTTTGTTGTGTTGAACTTTATCTACTATTAAGTAGTGCTAACAAATAGCGCCGAGCAGATAACTATAGCACTTTAATGTTCATTGTCAAAATTGCTGATCATACCTTATATGCCTGTTATACCCCCTTCTGGAATTAACTATTTTATGTGGAATTTTTCAGCTTTTTGTAATATGCACAGGTTTTTTAATATTAGAGAAACATACATTTACATCTGAATAATAATAATAATAAGGTATAATAAAAATTTTGAAATACTCTTTTTATTCCAATAAGTTGTTTTCTTAGAATTTTCAATAATCACCATTATAGCAACAATTTATCAAGAAATTCGTAATCATTTTATGTTGTATTTATTACTGATTTAAATCAAAATCTTTTATGCACAGAATTATTGTAAGACAGTATTATTGAAAAATGCATGGGAATGAATATTTTGAGGTGATCAGCAATGCTGCTTATTAAAGTATTCATATTCTGATGAATTCAAAACCAAAACATTTAAAATTAACTGTCATATTATTAGTAAGCACCATCTAATAATCAGTGTTCTTTCATGTTAACTTCTGTGTAATGAAAATATTGTCTTTGGATTCACGCTAAAATCGAAAGCAGTTTCAATTTAGTGCATTTTATCTTAAAATCCAAAGCTCTCTGGCGGAACGAGAAATTTGTATGTATTAAATTAAAATAAATCTTTTTATTAAATATTGTTATTTTAGTGTTTAAATTGTGTGATTAGATTTTGCTCTTTCACATCACTTTATACTTGAAAGACATCTTTTTTAAAAAAAATAATAATGCAAATAAAAGAGCTAGTCTACATTTCTAATCCTCACAGATAATAAATTTATTCATTATTATAGGATTAAAAAAATAATTGATTGTTTCTTTTTCGTTGGTGTAAAGCTACTGACCGGAACATACATGTCCTATTCGGGTTTTCGGGTTGTGTATTAAGACATATATATCTGATCAGTTTTTTAATGATTATGACATTATTTATTCATGTTTGCTATATATATAATCGTGTATCAATTTCTGATTTCAATCCTCATCCTTTTGAATTTACATTTTTTTCCACTGTGATTTTGAAAATTTTATGATATTGGATATTTTCTTGTTTTTTTTTCAGTGCCGCTCATTTCCTGAATCATTCCAAAAACGAGTCTTTGCCATTGCCTTCACAGATTCACCTCATAGTTTAGTAAATCAAGGGCTGTCACAGCCTGTTATAGAGTGGTTTCGTAAGGTGAGATTGCCTTTATTGCTCTGTATTAAATTTTCCTTCAAGAACAAATTAAAATTAAATGGGTGAAATTTAAAATTAATCATTGTCTAAGTGATCTTTCAGATCCAAATCTTAAAGAGTGGTTTTTTTTTTATAAAAATAATCTGGAAATTATTATTATTTTTTTTTTTTAAATTATGTTTGTAGTTCAGTTTTATTCCATTTTTCACTAACAAAAGTAAAAGAAATATGTGCACTTCTAAATCAGATTTTATAACGACTTAATGATAAGAATTTTAATGCAGTATATTTATATACAGTAGAACCCTGGTAATCTGAAATTCCGTATAATCCAAACAACTTTTTTTAGTTTAAAACTTTTTACTAAAAAATGAAGGAAAAATAACAACTACAAATCGGAAACAAAGCTAATGTTTATTCCTAACTTAAAAGAAGTATTTGAAGTGGTCTAATAAATACAGCACCTTAATTAGTAGAACTAAACTCGGATATCTTCTTTTTACCGTCAACCTGTTTGCCACTATTGCGAATCGCCGTGTGCTCTTTCCGTACGCTTTCACAGAGCACCTAGAGTCAATATACTCTACTGCATTTGGTGTATCAAGAGTATTTTACCGAATTTCTCGGATAATCTGAATACCCTGGAATCCGAACGGAGATTAGCTTCAATTAGATCGAATTACTGGGATTCTACTTTATTTGCCAATTCCTTTGTTTATCTCTGAACATTTTCTTTGTATACTTTACAGTATAAGCACTTCTATAGAATTTCAATTTTGATTTTTCAGAATTACTTTAATAGGTTAATGTTCTTCTAAAATTGAATTCATTTCTGATACTCCATACCTGAATTTTTGTATTTAGTTAAGGTAATCTCTTCTTCCCATTTCTTTCTCTTGCTAAATAACCCCAATCACAAAAATTACAAGGCTTTTGTACTGTTTCATAATATCACTATGGATTGTTACGCTTTGTTCCTTCTGCATGAAAGCTACTGGTATTTGATTGCTGGGAGAAATTACTTATAATAACTAAAAATATATAACTCATCTATATGACACAACCCATGTAATTTATATTACAAAATTAACAAATAAATAGAATGCAACCACTTTCCATGTGCCCAAAGAAGCATGGTGCTTGACTTACATTACCATTTTAGCAAAGTTTGTAGGGTGGTTTCCCTCGAAGGAATAACCCTTTGTAATTCAAAATAACAATTTACAAGGAAAGATTAAAAAGTGAGGGAGAAGTTAATAATGAATGTAAAAATAACAGTAATGAAAATTAATTTTGTAATTTTTTTTATGTAGTGTGAGTGCCAGATAATCAATTTTCAATGAAAACAATAAAATTATGTAAATTTTTACAAAACAGTAAATTTTTTAAAAATTAAGCATTTTTGCTGTCGCTTACATGTATTGATTCCATGTATATCTTTAGTTTGGAAAAACTGTGCTACCTTTTTCAGTTTTCTTTTCTTTCCAGTTTTTAGAGGAATCATTCAAACTGTCATATACTTTCTGGCAATTATTATTCAGCAGTGAATTTACTGTTTATCAAATCATCATTCTGTAAGCCTTTTTTTGCTTTATGGCTAAAAATGTATTCACAATAAATATTTAGTTGTTCTTCGCTTTCAAAAATTAATATTTTTTGGTGAGGAAATTTCCATTTTTTTCTTAAGGGAATGATGCATAATTTCTGTATTATAACACAGGAATATAAACCTACACTTTCATCATGTTTTGGGGGGTCTACAGAAGCTTTTCCCTGTATTTAAATTTTGAATTAAAGAAGTAAAGCAGTCTAGTTCTTTTTCATATGTTAGAAAATGTTTGCAAATATTGCATTTTAACTTTTAATAACCCCATGAGCACAGTTACCTACTAAATAAACTAGTACTGGTAGAGCATATTCAGTTTTTAATCAGATTCTGATTGCAATCTTCCTAAAATGAAATCTTCGAACTCTTCCCAATTATCTTTAATTGTTTCTTGAAAAGGATCGAGATTTCCATATTTTGTTGATGGCAAACAAATTCCTGTTTGTTGATATAAAGCATACTGCGCCTTTAAATTGTTGATCTGAAATTTTCCTGCGAGGATATATTTCATTCTAAATTCGTGTTCACTATTATAAATGACAATTTCTTTTGTGACAATTCTGTCATATATATCATAGAATGTGCTTCTGTTGTCAATATATTAGTATCACATTCCAAGATTGATTTATCTTGCATATTCTGCTTTTCTTTGTCTTTTTGTTGCTGAAATTTTTCCCTTTCTTTCCTAAGAGTTTTAGGTTTAAATTTTTTGTATATGTACTACTTACTAAGTACTAATTTAATTTTGACTTCCTAAATTAATAACTCTGATGCTTTTAAAGGAAAATTGAACCATGTTTAACAATCCTTTTTTTTTTTTTTTAAATTTTAACTAGTCTTTTTAAAGTTTTGAGAGATGCTGTTTCAAACTCAGTATTACAATATGAGTGCATATCACTATAGGTCATTTTCATAACTTTGTCTTCATCATTTTTATTGCAACCTTTAAAATTTTTCTCAGGGCAGTTACTTACTCTGGCACTCTTCTTAAATAAGACTGAAACAAGCATTTATCTCTATTCTTCTGACTAATTAAATTATCTATATTAGATTTATCCAGAAATTGCTGTAACACAGTTTGGTTTGGCTACGTGCCAAGGAGATTCAGACGGTGTGTTTACATCTACAAATTAGCATACACAAGGGATAAATGAACATTAGTGCTATTGGACTGTTTATTTATTTTTTTAGCCAAGTTTAACAGCTTCCTTTTATTTTTTATTTTATGTTGATTCATCGGATTGAATTATGATATGCCCTTCGTTTTCTTTTTATTTAATTCATAAACACAAACTATTTAGATTAGTTCAGTTTTTGTTAAAAGGTTTCTTTCATTTTCGTACTTAATTTTGGAAATGAATATTTACATATTGTATATTTAATATTTCTCCCTTAACCGTTCTTGCACTGCAAGGCTCCAATTACTTAAAGATTTGCATTCATCAAATCATATATATATATATATTGTATTTCTGTTAGTGGATTTTGCATTATTTTTATTCGAACAAAACGAAAGTTAGTGTCAATTGATTCATCAGTTCTGTTTTTTATGCTTTTTTTTTATTTCTTAAGCACTCTGGCAATATGTATGAGATTTTCTTCAACAACTTTCTTTAGTAAATCTGTGACAATCGGATCTGAGATATTGTTGGCAAGCTGAAAGCCTGTCTTAAACAGGCACAAATCTTCTAGTTGTGAATGTTTTTCAGTATGGTATCAAAGATGAAAAAAAAAAGTTCACTGGATGAAGATAAACAATTAATTATAGCCATGAAGGAGAAACAAACTTTTTGATTAATTGAATTATTATTGGTAATTATGCATATAACTTTAAAACCAATGCCCTCCAGCCCCAAAAGCTATTTCATTTATGAACATGTGTTTTGCATCTGCTGATATATTTCTTATATATACTAGAAATACATGTATATTAAATTGAGATAAAATATTTCTTACCATACTTGCTTTTCTGAGCTGTTTAATTCTGCATTTTGATGTGCTATTTACTCGTCTTATTTTGTAACCAATGCTGTACAATTTTAAGAAGATAAGAAGATAAAGCAGCATTTTTCTGAAAACTTTGTTATTAAAACTCAAGATCTTGGGTAATATCATTTGCATATGCATGCATTTCTGTGTTGCATAATTTGTATATATGCTCAAAATGTTTACATTTTAATTTTTGATTGATCTATTAGTATCTTCAATTAAACATATCCTGGGACTGATTTTAATGCAGTACTGATGTTGTTCACATCACTTAATTAGTTTATGGGAAACAGTTTGCTTATTGGAAGTTTTTATGTACTGATATATTACGAAAATTTGAATTTTATATTGTAAAAAAATAAGTCCTCTGCAATTCATCATTAATGTCATAAAATTCTGTTTATTTATTTATATAACTTTATAATTTAATATATCTAGGATCATATTTAGGGAATTCAAGATGGGTCAATCTTATTGAATCTGTGAAAAGGATTAGAAAGCTTGATGCATTTACTTTTTGTGATTGTATTTTTAATTGGCTGAGCAAAAATCTACCCTTTCTATCCAAAGAAGTTTTAGAACCCAGCATAAGAAAGAAGCATAACATAGGGAGTTCCATATCCAAATTGATGAAAAAATAATTAAAAGACTGAGGAATCTAATTTCCTCTTCTAGTGAGGGCATAAGACAACAGTGATTCTAAAAAATACGCAATTTTTGTTAAATTTCTGAAATAAATTTCTAAAGAAAGGGTGGGGTTAAGTTGCTATTTGAACTTTATGGACTCTCTGTGTCTGTATATATTTTCGAAATATTCTACCCCTTTCAATAGCTTCATTCTCTTTCTCAATTTACCATACTTTCTTTTCAAGTTATTTAATGAAAATTAGATGGATTGCTTCTATTATAAATTTACACTGAAAATTGACTGAGAGAAAGAACTATTATCTATATATATAAAACTCAATGTATGTATGTTTGTTCCAGCATCACTTCCGAATGGCAGGAAACTGGGTACACATGTTCCTCATTAACCCACTTAAAGTATAGTAGGGGTAAATAAACCCTAACATAGTTCCTCAGGGTAGGGTGGGACAAAGTCTCCAAAATGCATGTAACAAATAGGCCGATTGACTTGTTTGGCAATTTCGGAAGCTTGGGCTATTTTGATGAAATTTGGTGCCAAGAAAATATCGTTAAAGGTAGATTTGTCTTTACAAACAGTATTGTTATACACAAGTTTCGCTGTACTATTTTTGTTTATTTGAAATTTATTTTACGCAGAATGGCAACAAAATGATAGTTGTTAAAATATTATTGAAAGAAGAAAAATAGTTGAATGAAATAAAAATTTTATGCAGTTGAATATTTGATCGACTGTCCTACTAATTTATAATTTGAATTGCTAAAATTTAAATACAATTGCTACAGAGACTGACAAGAGGAAGATAGTTGAATTAGGTATGGATTTTCTGATTTATTATACATCCTAAAGTGATATTATTCGTTATTTTAAGGGAAATGAGATTTTTTGTACCATCAAAATGTCGATGTTTCAATTATATCCTCATAGAATAGGGTACAATTAACCGATTCCGGAAATGGATAATATGCATAGATTCAAAAAATTTCAAAAGCTCATAACTTAAGGTTTAAAAATGTAATGAAAAGGATACAATATAATAAAATATCTATTATTTTGCACATAAATATACAATTTTTGCATTATTCTCAAAAGAAGTTTTTTTAAAATAATTAGGTATGCATGGTCGTTGTGTAAAATAGTTTCCATTGTTTAGATATTTTATATTAAAATATATCTGTAAGCATTATGCATTTGTCAAACCTTTTTAACTTATTTCTGGGTAGTTGTATATTTTTACAATACTTTTCTTAATCAAAAATATCATTTTTCAGATTTTCAAGTTGTATTCAACATTTTAAAATAATTTTTTTTTTGTTTGCAGTAAGATGAAAATAAGTTCAATGTTCTTACGGAAGCTAAATTGCATATTGTGCCGACTTTGGGGTGATTTTTTGTAAAATCATTTTTTTAAGAGTTCCTATTTGTGGTTATGTATTTGCAGATAATTGCATCACAACACATTTTCGATTTTCTACCAGAGAAACAAATACTTTGAAATACAAGTATGTTTATATTGTTTTATAATGTAAACCTCATATTCTTGCTATATTTATTCTATTTTCACACGTTGGCTGCTGATCACGCTTCTGTTTCACATTTACTATGTGAGTAGATGACCCCTTCTTTACTATAGTTAACCCTTTGATAGCCGGTGTGGTTTATAAACCACATATATAACAAAGTACTTGCAGTTTTTTTTTTTTTAATTCCTTTTCTCTCCATCACAAGGTTTTGATAAGAAAATGACCAGGCAACGCCGGGTAATCTGCTAGTATCAGAAGATAAAAGCAGAAATTGAAATCCTGAAATAAATGCAACTAAATTTGAAGGACAGGAGGTTATTTTAAAGAGATGTAAATGCACTTTTTAGAGTAAAAGGGAAACTTCTTCACAAAGTTCCAAGTAAAAAAATTTACCAAGTCCTGTTTCCTGCTGTCTAATTATGCGCAGTAACTGGATTATTGGCTGAGAAAGATTGTCTGATAATGCATTCATTATTACGTATTTTAGTGGCAAAATTAAAATAAAATTATTTGTTTGTTAAAAGAAGACAGTTAAATAGATTATATATTACAAAATAGGAAAGCCTTCTTTTGCAACATTTCTTAGGAAAAGAACAGATCAAAATGCTGTTCTGATTTTTTATGTTTTATAATTTTAATATCTAAATTAATAGTATATTTATAGTTCATTTAACCAATGATTATGTTTGAGATTTCTCCTTTTTAGTCAGTTGACACATCAATAATATTTAATAAGTTTCTAGTTCTGCTGGGAAAAAAATGTACACATCAGAAAGTTCTAGTTCTGCTGTGTACATTTTTTTAAAAATTTACTTTAAAAAATTTTAATATTTGGATCTGCTTAACAATTAGTTTTTTCTTACCTCAATATTTCAGAAACTGCTGTTTACCATCAAAAGTAGAAGATTATTTGATAAATTTTCATTTGTGTTGCTATTTCTTTGATCAAATTTCTGTAATCTTCATGCCATTTTATAGTCATATTTTTAAATAGAAGCTGAGGAGGTTTGAATTTTCCCATTGATTCTCTTGGTAATTTTTAGTGGATATTCAGTATATTTAGTTTGAAACTAACCCCCTTTTCCAGATTCTGTGAACTTTTTGCCTCATGTCTTATACACAAGAAAATATGCTAGTTGTCTTTTACAACATAAAAAAAAACTAGACAATACTAAGATATTCTTATATTAACACTAAGATATTCGTAGTATTTTAAAAGTTTTCTTTCAAAAATTAAAGGGAGTTTACTTTAAAGGTTTTAATGCTTATATTTCTGATATAGGTCTATTCATCTAGTTCATTTGGTAGCCAATATTTAGCAAAAATATCCTAAAAGATTTTGTATCAGATTTTTAAGTAAGCACTTATTAGATCATGAAATCTGTGATGATTTTTTACTTTAAACTTCATCATATAACGATGGAACAACAGTATATTATTTTCATTCCAACACTTTAATTTTGTTGATTGTATAAAGGCTTTGTTTTATGCTTAGATACAATGTTGTATGGGGGCATTCAGGTTTGTTTTATTCTCTGCTATGAATATGCACACAGCATTGCCTGTGAAATTAGAACTTCAACAAAATGAAAAAAAAGAAAGAAAGAAAAATGCCCACAATGACACCAAAAAGTTTTGAAAACAAAATAAAAACAAAAGATAAATATTATTGATTTTTTGGAAAACAGTACGGAGTACATTAATCCAAAATGAAAATCATTATTGGACAGCAAGCAAAATATGCGAGACAATGAAACATGTTAAGACACTGCCGAAAATAATTATTAAGCCATTCAGTTAATGGTTATCACGTCCCCTGCGTTCTTTGCTGCCAATCAATGAAATTGCAACAATGCATTCTGGGAACAGAGAGTGTCGCTCCAGAGAATGGATCACTGAGAAGATTGCTAGCAAAAAAAACTGTTTGAACTGATCAGGGGAAAATTAATTAAAAAAAAAAAAAAGGTTTTTAATGGTTCTTGTTCTAAAAACGTTCCAGTTAGAAACTGAAAAAAAATTTAAATTGATAGCGTTATTCAAATGTCGGATGCAAGAATTTTAAGAAATCCAAATGAAAAATTAACATAAAAGTGATAATTTTTCAAAAATTTCTCAAAATTCAGTAAATTTTGTAGAAATTCAAAATCAACTTCATTAGGAAAAAAAAAAAAAATGTTTGTTCTTTCCTGATGGTGTATCAATTTTTCTTCTACAATTATCAAAACCGATTTTATTTTCTAGATTAAAATTCCAGCTTTGAGGTGCATTGAGTCGCCCTATGTGCCAAATTTCATGGCTGTAAGTGCGATAGACTTGTCTGGACATCGCACACACACAAACATTGCCTTTTATAAGTATAGAAAAGTGCCCAGTTTTGTTTACATTATAATTTGAAGTTTATATAACAGTTTCATTGGTCACTCATCAACTTAGAAACGACCAGTGCTGTAAAAGTTATTTAAAAAATTCCATTATAATGTCCATTAAACCAAAATTCTTTTCATATTGATATTGATTTATCTTGGATTTTAATTTTTCTATATTTTAACAGTATTAAAGCAGTAAGTAGGGTAGCAATGGGAGCAGGGATTTTAGAGAAAGAAGATTATGTTTGGGGTATCCAGAAAATAAGTTCCTCAGGCAACTAAAGAACGACAAAACATGATGGAACAAAACACTTTATTTTCAATTGATATACATACCTTGCACTATGTTTAAGCATAATTGCCATCCATGTTGATACACATCTGATAAAGAGACACCATGTTTCATATCCTTTTACTGAAGAGTGATGCCGCCTGTGGTGATAACCAGATGGTAAAATCTTGTTTCAGTGCATTACCATTCTGGAACCTATTGCCAAAAAGTAAAGCCTTAAGTTGCGAAAAGAGATGGAAATCAGAGGAGGGAAATTTGTGGACAATGTTCAGATTGAGTTGTTATGATGAATTATTGGTTCTCCTTCGCCTTTTCTTCCACAGCCTGGATAAATCTGTCATAACAGAGAGTTTCCTATTGCATTCTTCATCATGAACTTTGTGATGTAATTTGTTGTACCGTTGCTACCATCTCCAAACCATTGATGCACTCAAAGTCTATTCATTGTGCACATCACAAATATGATTTTGAATGTCACCAGCTGATACATTTTGTGCATTTAAAAATAATATAACTGAGCATATCTCACACTAAATTGGCATATTGATTTTTCTAAACATTATCTCAACCCACTATGAAACAACTGCACTGCTATCTTCCCTAACAATGATCCACCTGACTTGTAGCTGAATTGAACTGATTAATATGTATGTGCACTCTGCAGTGTAAATTGCTTACTTTCTGGATAACCCATATATATGCTATGAGGAGCAGTCTAGCAGGGCATTATGGAAGTATTATATTAGGGCAATTTTGCCATGTTTTTCAGTTCAGTGAGACAAGAGGGCAAATAATAATACCATAGCCCATGTACCATTTACTTTTTGTATGTCACTAATGTTTATTGGGGCTGAAAAGTCAAATTATGCCCAATGTGCCATTTAGCCTTGCTACACCACTTCAGTAAGTTTTGATATGTGTTTAATTTGCTCTATTACCATTCAACACAGCACTGTCATTGTATTTGAATTAAAGTGTTATGGGATGTTATCCTTTAATTCCAAGTTAGACATGGTTCATTCCAAAAGGACGATTCCATAATAATGATTAGATCATTCCATAAAGAGTATTGTATCAATCTTTCCATGCAGAAGAAATCCGAATTCAGTACTGTCATCTTAAAGTATTCTCAGTAATAATATGTAATCATAAATAAGTTTAGTTTTCTTCCTAGAAAACAATTATCTTTTATTTGATAAATGATGCTGGTTTCCAAGAATTAAGGAAAAGTGCCAAAAATAAGTAAATTTTCATACAAATTTACACAATGTACATAAAAAAAAGTGTGCTACATCAGAATATGATAAGTAATTTACTGGAGCTGGTCTCTGTTAATGCCATTGGACATCTGGTCAAAAACAGGCTTTTTAAAAGTGTGTCCAGTTTCTGCAAGTAGAAACTGCTTACTGAAACTGCAAGAGCCATTTTTTTTTATATATGAGTAGTTCATTCATCTGAAGAATTATGTTGGTGTGCCACTGGGCAAATAAAGGCATCTCGGAGTCCATCCTATGTAGCAAGATAGTTTAATGTGAAAACAACCCTTCTGTAATAAATACACTGTTGACTGCATTTTTAAGAACAGAATTAGCTTCTAGAAGATGCCACTGAGGAAGACCTAAGCTGAAAGTTCTGCTGATGACTGTTAGTTACAGTTAAATGCAAAGTTATTCAAAATCACTGCAGCAACTCACTTCAGATCTTCTGTAAGGAAGATTGTATGCAGAAGGTCCAGCAGTGTGTGTATCCTTCACGCCATGTCACCAAAATAAAAGATTTAATTGGGCATACGCATGTGTCGATTGGAGTGCAAGTCATTGGAGCTCTGTGCTGATGAGTCCAGATTTTGCTTGCAAAGTGTCTCAAGAAGAGTGATGGTCTGGCAGGATCCAGGAACCTGCTATTATCCCAGTTATATCCATAAAAGAGACTGACTTAGTGGTCCTAGTGTATGAGTGTGGGCAGGTATCTCTTTGGGTGGCCACATTGACTTTTATATCATTCCAAGAGGCACAGTTAATGCTCAGTTATATAGTGACAACATTCTTGCTCCAATTGTTCATCCTTACGCAAGAACATTGGGTGACTCCACCATACTGAAAGATGATAATGTTAGACCACACAGAACTCAGTTGATGGAGAATTACCTTCATGAGGATATTATTGAACATATGGGTTGACCAGCACATTCTCTGAACTTGATCCCGACTGACCATGTTTGGTATGCTCTAGAGCGGTGGTTTTCAACCTTTTTATGTTGTGTGGACCACCTGTTGTTTACAAAAGATTTTGAGGCTCACTAACTAAATATACAAGTAAAAAAATACAAACCCATATATGTAATGATTTAACTTTTTAACCTTCTTTAATTATTTTTAACGATACTCTGTTTTAATTACTTCTACTTTAACTCCCAGTCAAGAGTCTTTTCCAGGGAGTCCCCTTTTTCCAGTATATAATCTCTCTGCGCATTGTTAACTGCCCTTTTTTATTTTCAACATGTAAGCTGACTGCAACAGTGTGCCGCTTCATGCGTTACCTCTTCAATTTTGGACATGGATATTTGTTAAAATATCATTCTTTTACCTATTGAAAAATAACCTGCATTATCCTCAACAAATGAATAAATCGAGATTGATTCAACTACTGTCTTTTCCTTGACGCAAATTGTGTACACCTCACTTTTAAGAAAAACTGTTATGCTTGCTTTGCTCAGAATTAAAATGTAATTTAAAATAATGTAATTTAATGTAATTAAATGTATTTATGTCTAATATTTTTAATGAAAAAACTTTTTGTATAGAAAATTATAATACAAAATTTCCTTTATCGTCTGAAAAGTTTTTACTTCAAATTTCGTTCATAAATAGTGAAGTATAAGAAGGATTTTGACGAATGTTTTGGTCAATTAATTAAATTGTTAAATTTTCATTAATGAAAAGCGTCAAAATAAAACAGATTAATAGTTGTTCCCGATATAAATTATGAATCGTCTGCTTTTAAACTTTTCTTTAGTATTCTTTCAGAATTTTGTTTATATGTTCTATCAACAGCTCTTCATACATATTCTTGTTCTTTAACAATAAAAAATACACTGCTACAAATTGTGAATTTTATACACAATTGAATTTTTTTTTTAATTATTTGAAATGAGAGCAACAATTTTGAACGCAACTGAAATTTGTGTCACTGAAAAGCTATTTTTTAAACTTTAATATAATATAAAAATAGTTATTATAACATAACTTTCGAAATTAATCACAAAAAAAACCTGCAAAATCTTGCTTAATTTTTAATTTAAAAAATTTAATTAACTTTTTGGCCTTTTAAAGTTGTCAGTGATCTTTCACTTCTTTTTAAAATATTTACAGAAATAAAAAGAGATTTGTTCAAAGTCTCACCGTTTCCTAGCAACGAAGTATCATTAAATTTGCTTTATTTAAGAATCGTCTGCTGTAATAATTTATTTATTAAATTTTGAAAAATTAATAAAAGATGAAGGAAACATTTCACAGATATAAAATTGGTATCATTGAAAAGGTAAAATTTTGAACTTTAAGATGGTATGAAAAATATTTTTTTGGGAATAATTTGCTCCGAAGTTAATACGGGAAAACGGTTTCGGTTAATTTCTAATTAACTGACTGTTTAATTAACTTTCGGACTTCGAAAAGTTGACAATAATCTTCCTCTTGTCTTAAATAATAATGTGCAAAGTTTGGTTAAAATTGCTGCAGTAGCTTAGGAGGAGATGTGGAACACACACATACATACCCTCAATGACTTTTATTTATATTGAGATGTTACATAAATATATCATATGCATGTATATGTTAATAATTAGTAAAACTTAGTGTAAAAAGGTTAAAAATATATTGTTTTATAAAGCAAGAAACGAGTGAAAACTCTTGAAGCTGTCCTGGATTTGACACTTACTAGCGTTTTGCGGCCCACTACTACGCTATCCGCGGCCCATAGGTTGGAAACCGCTGTTCTAGAGAGATTGTATTGCTGCACTGAGCTTGCCCTGTGCAACCTTTCAAGGTTTTAAAACTACCTTGACACAGTAATGGACTTTGCTACCAACTGAGTTAATAAACACAGTTATTTTAAACATGGTACATTGTCTATCTGTGTAGCTGTTAGAGGTGATCACACTACTTATTGAAGGTGATAACACTTTGAACTCTAGACTGAGATACTGTGTTTTTTGTATGTTTTCATTTTGTGTATTTTTGTACGTTCACGACAGAAAATAAAGCATTTGTTTTTCTTTTTCACCTAATTTGTGAAATGTGTGTTTGATTTGTGTTTTTGCCAAATTTTATTGAATTCCAGCAAATAGAAATTTTACAATCGCAGATTTTCAGATTTTGGAAAGCAATGTAACTGATTTATAATGGGAAATAAAAAAAAAGCATTTAAATACGTAGTAAATTAGAAATTTTTTCTTAGTTAAGATTTACGTTAACATTAAAGTTAAACAAGTAATAATAAATAAAGCCGAAGAAAACAATTTAGAAGAGTATGGAGAGGGAGGCCAGAAAGAGATTGAAGAAAGCTAATTTCTATTCCCTATGATACGAATGGGCTGCTTAACTCTGGAGCCCAGTTAACACCGTTTTCCTCTATTTATGCACTATTTCACTATGTGCACTAACGATTTTTCAGACTACTATGATCTGCAGCGAGGAACAGCTGGAAGCGTTGTTTTCGATTTAAGTTGAGATTTCGCCGACAGATGGTATGTTTTCACAACCAAATTGCATTTAAGGTTAGCAAATGGTTTCTATCTTTAATTACATTAGATCATGGAAATCACAGTAAAGAAATGTCGGCAAATTTTATGAAAAAACGAAGTTACTGAAATAACTACTGTGTCAAAATTTCAATAGATGAGTCATTGATTCTTTTTATTTATTATCCTTTTATGACTGCAATCATAATTTGTTTTCGAAAGATTTTTTTTTATATATATGATGCACTGTTTCAAAGTTTTGAGTTTTCATGGATCCAGGCGAAAATTGGTGCCGTTCTGCGACCCCTTCACAAAATTCCACTTCATAACCAGCGGGAGTGATCTCCCCCTAAACTTTCTCGTATACTCCCCCCAAAAGGTGCTGTTTCCCCTCCCCCCGCGTGGATAAAATAATTCGAACCTACGGTAACACAGAATATATATATATGTATATTATATATATGTATATTATATATATGTATATTATATATATGTATATATGTGTAGATTATAGTGATCGTAAAATATTTAGGTAAAGAATCAAATTCAAAGATATGCGTACCGATTTTTCCACTCTTGCCGGCTCAAGGACAAAGTGACGTAATCCTTCCGCGTGCACAGAGATTGCTACCAGTACGCATGAGCATGGAGAATTGAATTGGCAATTTGAACGCCTTTTTTTAACCGATTGAAACGAAATTTGGGCACGATCTATAATTAATGTTAGTAAACCTCATACCAATTTTTATTTATCTAAGCCAAAGGGTTTAGAAGATATAATTTCTACAAGTATACTATACAGTCCGACAGACTATCAACCCTTCGACGGATTTGGTCCAAACTTTGTTACGGACCTACATTCATGGTGATAAAACTGTGTACCAAATTTTATCCATCTAGCTTTTGAAATTTTTGAGTTATAGTATTTACATGATCGCGGACAGACAGACTTCCCGTAGACGGATTTTGTCCAAAATTTGATAGAAACCTGCAAATTATGTGTAAAGATCACATACGAAATTTCATTAATATACCTCTAATAGTTTTCGAATTATTTTGTTCACAGACAGACATAATTCCAAAATTGTGTTTTTCGGACTCAGGGAGGTCTAAAACGTGGAGACTCGTCAAAATCTCGCTTTCGGCAATCGGCCGTTTTTACTTTCTCGTATACGAAGTATACAAAGAGAAAGTAAAAACGGCCCTTCACAAAATTCATATTCATAAAAATGACCCTTTCACAAAACTCAAATTCACGTAAAATATAGAAATATGACTTCTAAAATTGGAAGGTTTGACATGATAAAAATATTTTTATTTTCACAAAGATAATTTTTTCCCCCACAAATATTTGTATTTTTTAAAAAAGTGGGCCCCTAAAAAAACCTGGATCGACCCCTGGTTTTGTGAAGACAGACATTTTGTTTCATTTGCTCCTAGCCATAAATATTGGTTGGTCAAAATATAAAAGTAAAAAAGTGTTCCAGCATTTTTAGCCTATGATTCATCGTAGTTGTGATTGGGATTTCTCCATTTTCTTCGTACAGACTATTAGTCGAGCTCTCGCTATCTGTTGTGGACGGCGAATT
>BGPR01010646.1:0-51689 GCA_013235015.1 Araneus ventricosus
AAAGAAAAAAAAAAAATTGAGAGGTAAGCTGAAATTATCATTTCTTTATTTTTACATTGCTTTTGTAATATTAAACACTAATCGCATTTGACTACCAACCGACTCGTCTATCTTATTAATTGTCTTAATTTGATTATATCAACTAACTTTAAATTCGCCAACTTATTTAATTTTTGTTAAGTTGAAAGTCGGAGCCGCCCTTAAGCCGATTGGACCGATTGCTCCAAATAGGGCCCCGCACCAGTGTTACAAAGAATGTAATCGAATTTATTAAAATTAAAATAAATTAATTGTTGTTTTTAACACATTATTAAAAACATGTTTTTGTTGCATTACAGAAACATGATTTGTTTTAATATTTCTAAGACAGTTTTGGAAATATAAATTGCTAGCGGATGTTCACGATAAAATAAAATAAGATTTTTCAAATGTTCAGATGCGAAATAAGAGTATATACTTCCATTTGAATGTCGTGTACATAATAATAATTAATGGAAATTTAGTTTGAGTTGATTATGTATAATACTTAAATTAATTAATAATATCTTTAACATATCTTTAGATTAGGAATAGATTATTGATTTTAAATTATATTTATATGTAATAAAATATATACATAAAATGATTCCGTTGTTGTAGTCGTCAAATAAGGAATAAGCCGAGTTATTAACTGTTTTTATTTATTATGGGAGAGCGGCGGAATATACGCATATCTCGTATGAAAGTTTCAAGTCAAAAGAGAACGGAAAATCCCTTCATTCTCTCAGATAAGGGATTGACATATAGACACTTGATCAAAGTGAAGGGAATATTAGCTATTTTTAGTAAATTACGTAAGTGTTTTAGGAAAAAGTATGGCGCCAACAAGTTGCTGATTTCGCGATTTAAGCTGGCGCGTGGAAGCGATTAAAACATTCTTTTAGTAATAAATATGCCAAAACAAGAGATTTAGCATACCCCTAGCGCGGGAAATAAAACGAAACTGGAGTATAAGAAAAATGACTTTAGAATACATTAATATTGTACTAAGATTTTAAAATATATAATATTAGAATTTAAAGTAAAATTAAGTGAGATTATTACTTATACATATTTATTTATTTATTCAAAGAAAGCAAGCTACAGAGATGACTCCATTTAGAGAGTGCATGACAAAAGCATACAAAATCACAAGTCACAAAGTGAATTAAAACACACACACAAAAAGTAACTGCAGAGAATACAACAGTTCCAAGCTCAAAACCTCATCAATTATAAAAATGTAAACACATAAATGTTTTAAAATGAAAAAAAATGCAATTGCAAAAGCAACAAAAACACACCGAGACCCCAAAAGTCCATGCCGCACACCGTCAAAATAGAAATATGGAAAAAAAAATCACACAATATTTTTTTTAAATGTAGAACACCAAATAAAAAAAACATTAAAAAAAAGCAAGGGTCAAAAATTCAAACACACACAAACACTAGATCAACGTATAAAAATCTTAATATGTCTAGTCAAGTGTAAGAAAAGAAAAAGAAATCAGGTCATGTATATAAAAGTTGAAAACAATTCGATTTAAAAACAGTAGGAGACATATGATAAATGTCCAGTTCACCAGAGATCTTGTTAAAAGTCTTATAAAATTTATACAACGAGAAACACACTGTCTTACCAGGTAACAACTATCCTCCCTGGTGGAACACTTCTTGCCATAATTTTCAAACGTTAAAAAAAATTTAGAACCAGGGCTTTACGAAATGTCTCCACTTCGGATTGGATTAAGCATAAAAAGTATGCGGCAAAACTCCGGTTTCACATTAAGAGGGCAAGCAATAATTATTGGGATACAATGAGCAATATTACTCGGAACCCCCGCATGTTTTATTCAATGATAATGTCGTGTCAATTTATTTTGGATTTTACTTTATTACTAACAATCAATTATCAATCTAAACATGAGTAGATCTAAGAAAATTTAGAAAACTGCGTTGTGTTCAAAATACTTGAGCAATAACCCCAGGTAACATTACACAGACATAATTTAAAAGGTAGCACCAGACCTGGATAACCCGTTAGGATAATGTGTGGAATAAAATATAAACATGAACAAATGACAGAGACTGTTATGATAAATTAACTTCAGTTTATTTAAGAATTTTAAAATAAAATTATTTAGTGGAACATGACATGATATAAGGGAGCACATATACTAAAAATCTGGATTAACAAACAATTTTTGATGGATCAAGAAAAAACACATTACAGGGGCTGATTGGAGTAGTGACCCCCTAACAAATGTAAAACATGACATAAGCATTTCGTTGAACAAAAAAAAGTCACTAATATATATGTTGACACATGAGCGAGTTAATGGAATACGGAAAATACAATAAAGCATGTGGATCATTCGCAGAAGCAACAAATGTTATCAATTAAATTGATACTCAATTTCCACTAGCATTTTTAATTTCCTACTTCTTATACTAATAACAATTCCTAACTTTTTACATTTAAATTGGATATTGAGACCTGTAATAATAAAATCTGATCTCCTCAATTATCATTTCATTATCTTTCTAATTACACATTAATCCCCAAGCTTTGCACATTATTGTTTTAACATGATTTTTACAAAACAAATATTTAATCTGCTCTCCCATTATGACAGTATTTTTCATATTCAAGATATCTGCACATTACTTTACATTTCATCATTTAGGCCGAAACCAATTTACATCTACCTCAAACGAAGATTAATAATACCTACCTAAACAATTACACAAGAAAAAGAAAATACTTAGCTTTGTATCAAATGTTGGAAGTTTTGGCTTGACCCAGGGACACGCACAAGTAAAGTTGGAAGCCAGGGTGGGAGTCTCAGTTGGCATTAGATCTCGAGTTCAGACCACAGACATGTCTATCCTTTCACGTGCATCTTTCCAGTCCAAGGCATTCTGATGAATCAGCACCGAGAGGCTCTAAGCAGACTGTTGGGTAGCTCTCCACTGATGTTGTACGGAGTTTACAGGCTCTTCGGATTTGGAATGGTCTTGCAGCTGGGTGCTAGCTCCTCATATCGGTCCGACATCATGATGGCTGTCCTGCAAACGGATCAGAGTCGTCGCTGGTGTATTGTCATCAGCCTCTCCAAATTCAGCAGGCAAGGCACTTGTTCGCTCTCAGTCGCCGCCGATGATTAGGTGCGCCTACACATTCGGTGATCCACGCTCGCAGGCTTGACGTCTGTATTCGCCTTCAGCCGTTGGTGACCACGACTCGTCCCAATAGGTAACAGCTTTACTTTTCTTAGCGCATCATCTCCTTCAAGCACGCACTTTCAAAGTTTCTCCCTTGCTCGTAATCACCTCATCAGCTATGGCCGCCTTACGATATCAAAAGCCCGCTTCTCTTCCTTTAGATGTCGCCATTCCCTCCGTCTAAAAATTCTGCTTGGAAAAGAAAGTCCTCTCTCCACTTGTCATCTCCTCTTCTTATGCAAGAATAAGATGCCGTACCAAGCCTTTCCTTCATCGCTCTCTTCCTGAGCCAAAGGTCAAGCTTTTTCCCTTGGCAGGGCATAGAAATCAAAATTAATTTAGTTGCGCCAAGACGCCAAAACTGACCTCAGAGACTCGCCAAACAGTCCAGCAACCCCTTGTGCACGCCCCAAAGACTTGCAGTTAGCCAATTGGGAACCCTTAGACACTTCTGATTGGAGGTCGAGGTTTCTCAGAAAAAGGGTTGGTATTGGCTAACACCTCCAAAAGGGTAATTAATCAATATCAGGGTTCGAAAAGAGGGTCTTTGTGTAAAACAGACAATTTGTCGCGTCAGGACAGTAAAATTTGGGTGGTCCGTTACACGCCTATTGTCAAAGAGTCATAAAACTGGCGGAAACAGGAAATTGGTCCTCGTAGTAAAAGAAGGTTCAAACCGTTTTCCACAAAAGAGCGGAGGACCACAGAAACAATTTTCAATTTCAAACCTCAGCGGGGATTCAAGAAAGTAAGCTAAACAATTACGGACGATTCACACCAGCACGTGCGTTTCTCCAGACATGGGGAGGTATATACGGTAAAAGAGGAAAGAAAAAGGCTGTATTCTAAAAGGGGGTTGTATAAAGTTAAAAAGAGGGCTAGCAGTCCAGAGTTCAAAAAGTGCAAGAAAAAAAACATTTCGTGTAATTTAGACAAAGAATTAAAACAGGGAAATAAAGTTTAAGTGTCTTAACAAAAATAAGGGAATTAATTTGCCGAAAGATAAACAATAATTAAAATAATCGACACCACAATAAAAAGAATCGAGAACCATTCAAATCAAGGAGTAAATGTCTCAAACCTCATCCTATATAACAATCATTATGTTTCGAATCTCCAGGATCAGAGAAACCTTTTTCTTCATTTTTTCTCTATTAGTACTACCCATGAACCTATTCCTTTGGATTTCAACGGCGATAAAAATACTTACCTTAATATTCCAATCCAACTCCAAGAAGTGCGAAAAGAGATCCAGAAAACTAGAAATACATCCCCAGGTGAGGATTGCATCCCTGCAAAATGGTTAAAAAAATTAAGCATTGTACATCTTTTAAAGTTAACCAATTTTTTCCAAAAAGTTTTTTCGTCAACAGATATCCCAGAGCAGTGGAAACATTGTCATTGTTCCGGTCCCAAAACCAAATAAAGATAAATCTAAGATTAACTCATATAGGCACATCGCCCTTACTTCTGTCTGTTCAAAAATATTTGAAAGAATTTTGGTGCAACGCATTACACATCATCTGATCGTCAACAAAAAAATCCCCTCCTATATTTATGATTTCTTACCCCTCTGAGACAATCAGCTTGCAATTTATGGTATTCATACAGCTATAGCGGAAGCTCATCATCAAAAAAATTATTTTACCGGTATCAATTTGGATATCAAAAGTGCGTACGACTCGGTGTACATTGATAGCCTTTTTTGAAATTCCTTAAATTAGGCATCACAGGTAATCTTTCCAAATTCATTCATCAGTTTTTACACGACAGAATTCTACAAATTCGATGGAGAAACAGTCTTTCGAACACAAAAGTCATTCAGAAAGGTTTAGCACAGGGAGGTGCTTTATCGCCCGTTATGTTTGCCATTTTTTTGTTTGATTTCTGTGAGACCTTAGACGAAGGTGTCAAATGTTCCATTTTCGCAGATGACATCTTTATTTATTGTTCTCATAGCTCATTGGAATACATTGAGAAAAAACTGCAGTGGAGAATACAGTGGAGAATATTTATAAATGGTGTACCTGTTGGAAGCTATCTATTTCCCCCGAGAAAAGTGCTATTGCCGATCTATCAAAAAGAAGATTGCTTTCTACCCCTCGCATTTCCTACGCAGGTTCTCCCCTTCCTTGGAAGGACTCAATAACATATCTGGGAATTATCTTTTCTAAATCTAATCAGAATGGTGTCATCGTCAAAAATCTTGGAGTAAAAGCACCCAAAAAAATTAATGCCTTGAAAACAATAGCCTATAAATCGTACGGCCCCAGAACAAAAGACCTGGTTGGCATCACTAACAATGGAATCTGTAGCCTTTTCTATTATAGCTGTGCAATCACTAAGAAATTATCGCAGACACATTTCAAAATATGTGATACCATCCAAACTATTGCCCTTAGAGTTGCCCTTGGCCTTCCAATATGGACGCCAAATATTGTCTTGCTGAAAATTGCGGGACATGAAATTCTCTCTGAAAAAATCAAGAGATTGGCCATTCAACTTTTTATCAAACAGGTTGCAAATCGCGTTCATTCACCCTTATTTCGGCAAGAGATCATCAATCGCTTGCCATGATTGATGATCTCTCAGTCCCTGACAGTTCTCTTCTGAGTTTGACAGACAGTTTCTCAGTCTTGCAAGCACTTAAGAATTTGACCATCAAATCTCCCAAAGTCATCCTTCGTTTAGCCCATAAAATTTTAATGAGAGCCAAGTTAAATAAAAAAATTGCATTGGTTTGGACTCCAAGGCACTCAAGTATTACCTGCAATGAAAGGGCGGATTCTCTCGCCAAAAATGTCACGGAGTCGGACTTATACATTGAGTGGATCGCAGTGGAAGATATTTTTTCATACTATAGCAAATTTTCTATTCAAAAACCGACTGAAAACTTTCGAAATAGCAAATATCTAGAAATCCTTTGAGATCTACCCTCCATCTTATCCATTGCACCTTGGCTGAAAAATAGACGCGAGGACATCATCATTACCCGCATTTTAACTCGAATGATCATCACCCCAGTTCTTTTGCGGAGATTTGGTCTTCACTTCAACCCCTTTTGCTCCGTGTGCAATCAAGAAAACACCATCGAACATATTCTTTTAATGTGCAAGAAGTATTTGCCCCACAGAAGGATCTTTTGCTTGAAACTCAATCTGGGTCTTCAAATTTTTTCCTCCTACAAAGTTTTTCTCTTTTACGATTTGCTCTTCGAAGCGCAATCTTCAGGTTTTTCTTCAGATGCTGAAACTCTTTGATATCTACTAACTGTGACTCTCGGATACTAGGGGATGACAGCCTTTGCCGCTATAGATCCCAACCAAACCTACCTTCAAACTTATTGATTTAATCGCTTCGACAGTACATATACTAAAATTGGAACGATACAAAGAAGATTAGCATGGCCCCCTTTGCAAGGATGACACGCAAAAGAGTGAAGCGTTCCACATTTTTAACATTGATCTGAGAAATGCGCTTGTTATGTGGTTTGCTTGATGGATTGATTACTTAAAAATATAAATTGTTAAATTGTTATCTTGATATTTAAACACTTGTTGGATTGTTGTTTACTGTTATATAGTTAATTTGATAATATACATAATATAATACCACATATACTCAAATTGTTAAATGGTGTTGCACCAATTGTTAAATTGTTTACTTTATAAATTGTTACATAAAAGCATAAATTGTTATGGGGTTTACTTGATGATTTTTTTTATTTAAACACATAAATTGCTAAATTGTTATTATCCATAATACAATATCATATATACCTAAATAGTTAAGTTGTTTACTTGATGGATTGAAACACTTAAATATATATAATTGTTTACTTGATATTTAAACTCATAAATTGTTATCTTGATATTATATAATATAAATGTATAAACACTTAGATATAAAAATGCAGTTCATATTGATTAAAATTGCATTTTTGCTAAATTAATTTATCCAGTATATATTTCAAGCTATCCTTTTACTAAAATAAAAAAAACAAAGGAAAGATAGCATACAAAATATAAAAAAACAAAAGGAAGAGTTAACAATCGGAATGAATGCAAAAAAAGAATTACCTGAAAAACAAATAAAAAGATTTATTTATATTAATACACAAAAATAATAATTGACATTAACTTAATTTAGACTACATATTATCAGGATATTATTAGGGGCCCTTTTCTAAACTAAAATGTGATCAACATTGCGAGAAAAAAACACACACAATACATATGTTAAACTGAAACTCAAAAGTCGGAGAAATTTTTTGAAATAGTCCTAGCTTCTTCTTTTTTTTTATGAGGGGGTGAGAATTGATGCAAAATTGGATCCATGAAAACATCTTGATAATTAAAGAATTCTTATCTGTCTATTTCCTCATGAATCTTTATATCATACTGTCCGCTCCTCCTACAATCCAGACGGAACATTACCGAACGGGCATTACATACCTCATTTTGGTGCAAAACAACTCAGCAGATGTAATTCGAAAGTCCGACGGAACGAGGATGAGCACCATTTTTTTTCTTTTTTTCCAAAAAAACTCCTCTAGCGCGTCTCGATTCTCGAATAATCCTTTCTTCAAGGAAGGGATCAAGGCCCCTCTTCACACCCGGCCTTCTGCGTCACCGAAAAAAACAACGTCTGATTGACAAGCTTTGTTGTCAGCCATTTCAGAGTGACCTTATAGCCTCCCCCTGCTCGTAATGTGGAGAAAGTGACCTTAACTGACCTTCTGCACGTAGGCACTGGACAATCTGGACCAAAGAAACGCAGAGAAAAAGAACATTTCTTGTAGCAGACAATACACAATCACCCCTGATATGAAAAATTTTTTTGAGTTCCAAAACGAAAAAATTTTGCTTGTTTCCCATTGTGAGGCATGTGGTAACAGTTCACACAAATCAGTCTTGATGAACAAACATCAGATAGTCCATAGTCATTGCATTGGCATTCACATACCCAGCAGTGGGTCACAAAACTCCATATAATGTCCATTGAAAGTGGTCTCTAAGTTTAATGATTTTTACAAAAAGCAAAACAATATAACAAAATGCCTGTGTAATGCAAAATTCCGAGAAAGCAGCTTTTCAAAAAAAAATTTACATATAAGCACAATTGATTATACAAAAGGAGTGACCAAAAAATCATTTAAGCAAATAATTTGTTTAGAATTAATCGCCAAAGTAAACCCAACGATTGCTATCACGATACATAATTATGTATATCTGTAATGATCATGCTTTCTCAAAATATATGATAAACACAGATCACTTTTTGACAAAGATATAAAACACTCATATAATAAAATTAAAGAACATACATACTATCTTGACGTATAAATATATGACTAAATTCAAGCAAGCAGCTTATTCACATTAGTATATGTTGTATTTGTTCTTAAAAAAAGACAGAAAATTCATCAAGTAACCTCTGAAATACCAGTTTAATCCAGTTCTAATTGTGAATCACTACAAAAATAAAATATATAAATCGAATACTATATCAATCTCAACATATACGAAAGCCTAGCAAATTTGACGAATATTCAAACTGTTTATCCCATGTCAAAGATCTCTTCAATATTTAGACCTCCAAAAAAATCAATCGTATTCTTGTAAGATAAACTCGTGTGTTAATAACTGTACTTAACTTTCGTTTACTGTCATGTAATTGAATATTGCACCTTTGTTTGTTTGTAAAAAAATATGAAAAAAAAAATATGTAGTAGGCCAAATCTCTTCCAGCCGACCACAATATGATCTACATACGTAAAGAAAATTTGACATAGAAACTCTCAAAAAATTCAAAATCGAAGGAAAAAAATTTTATGAAAGGGAAAAATTTACGATATACAAATCAAACAAATACATCATGGCTGTCACGTGACTAAATCTCGAAACAAACAGGGGTACCAACTCTGCGAAGAGTATATAGCCAGCATATATTCATTGTAAGAGAATCAAGTCAACAAAACAAACTCAACATAATTGTCTTTGCTAGAAACAAAATAGTGTGTTTTGACTCATTTGGGGCAGTGTCAAGGAGAATTAGATGGGATTTTTCACTCATAGATATTCAACCTATCGAATGCATTCAGTGAAGGAACGAGCGGATTTGTTATCAAGTGCCTGAATTGTGTAATTTAACCCTCTCTCCTCTTGAACACAATTGTGGCTGTCAAATCTTGGTCAGCACCTTTTCTCAGATAAACTAAATATCACTAACGAGTAATGCCCTGACGTGAATCTTTTGCTAATCTATTGTTCTGTTCTACCTGTTTTCGGTGAGTGTGGAATATGCAAGCCCATAATAGCTGCATAATTGCTGTAACAGGTCCTGTACATACATTGAGCCTTATCCAAAAATAAGTTCTGAGTTATTATCAAATCTGTGAAAATTAAAGCGATATTTTGACCGAAAGATGCAAAAGTTTTGGTATCCAGTTGAAGGATGAATTAATCCATGTATAAAATATTTTGGCTGAATTAATATGCGTTACTGAAGGTTAACACCTGTATTTAAAGAAGTTGATTGGGCTTGTAGGTACTACGCCTCATATGTTGGCAGTAGAGAATCACAAAGTCCATGCATACATGATATCAAAATTTAATCAAAATCCCTGCTCTTCTAAAAAAAACCAATGAAAAACAATACCTTTATTCACCATCAAACAGAATTTCTATTTACGTACGAAGTATTACTATTTCTAACCTTTCAAAATTTTTAAGCCAATAATGTTGGTATGTCTATGTCAACAAAATATAGTCAAATACATAAATATCAAAGTAAATGCACAAAATATCAAGATTAATAATACAACAAAAATTATTATCTTTAAAACATATAATACTGTAAACCCAAAGATTGTTAAAGTCCAATTTATTTTGTTCAAAATGACATCATTATGCTTGCTGGTCAGGGCACCACAGTTGTTTATTGTTCTACTGTTATATATGTTAATTTCCATAATATACATAATATAATACCTGACATATACTCAAATTGTGAAATGGAGTTGCACCAATTGTTAAATTCGCTTACTTATAAATTGTTACATAAAAGCATAAATTGTATGGGGTTTACTTGATGAATTTTTTATTTAAACACATAAATTGCTAAATCTGTTATTATCCATAAATAGTCATCATATATACCTAAATAGTTAAGTTGTTTATGATGGATTGAAACATCTTAAATATATATAATTGTTTACTTGAGATTTAAACCTGAAAATTGTTATCTTGATATTTATAATATAATGACAAACACTTAGATATATAAAATGCAGTTCATTAGATTAAAAAATTGCATTTTTTAGCTAAATTAATTTATCCGTATATATTTCAAGTATCCTTTTACTAAAAATAAAAAAAAAAACAAAAAGGAAGAGTTACAACGTCAGACATGAATGCAAAAAGAATTACTCCTGAAAAGACAACTAAAAGATTTATTTTATATTATCACAAAAAATAATAATTGACATTAATCAATTCTAGACTACATATTATCAGGATATTATTAGGGGGCCCTTTTCTAAACTAAAATGTTGATCAACATTCGCAGAAAACAATACACACACACATATTGCTATTGAACTAGAAATTCAAAAAGTCGGAGAAATCTTTTGAAATAGTCCTAGTTCCTCTCTTTTTTCTTATGTAAAGGGGGTGTAGAATTGATGCAAAATTGGATGCCAAGAAATACGTAAAAAAAGTATCTGATAAATTAAGAGAATTCCTTATCTGTTTGGTTTCCTTCTTCATGAATCTTATACATCATACTAGTCCGCTCCTCCTTTACAATCCAGACGGGGGAACTATTACCCGAACGGGGATCACATATCCTCATCTGGGCAAAACAACTCCAGCAGATGTAATCTTGAAAAGTCCGCACTGGAACTGAAGGATGACACCATTTTTCTTTTTTTCCAAAAAAAATCATCCAGCCGCGCGTCCTCGATTCTCGAATAATCCTTCATGAAGGATCAAGGCCCCTTCACACTCCGGCCTTGCGCGTCACCGAAAAAAACAACGTCTGATTGGCTATGTTTGCTTGTCAGGCGCTTTCAGAGTGACCTTATAGCCCCCGCTCGTAATGTGGGTGAGAAGTGATCTTTAACTGACCTTCTGCACGTAGGCACTGGACAATCTTGGACCAAGGAAACGCAGAAGGAAAAAAAAAAGAACATTTCTTGTAGCAGACAATACTACAGCGCTTAAGCTCCTAGCCTTAAAGAGTTTATTCTAAATCTAAAATTAGTCAAAATAATTGTTTGAAAATCTCCCTAATATTAAAAATCTCTTCATGCAAATTGTAAGCTCTCCAGATCAATTTTATATAAATAATTTCTCTCTTTTCAGCATTCTTTGCTCCGCCCTCGATTTTTTTTTGTCTTTACTCCATCACAACTGCTTCAAACGTTCTCTCGCACGGACTCTGTTGCGCAGCGGTAACGTACCCAGGGCCATACCGAGGGGGTGGCGAGATTGGCCCCCGCCAATGGCGCAGGCAGAACGGTGGCGTAAAAAGGACCATTTAAAAAAAATTAGTTTAAGAGTTAGATTGGCACGATCTGCTGTGCAAATAAAAAAGAATTTGAGAATAAGTCTTGAGTGGCTTATTAAACCTTACGGGAGTGGCTAGTTGTTTTGTCCAGTGGTCAAGTTGCCAGCTTGTCTGGTTGTGACCCCTTACAGAGAAAGAGGGAGAAAGGGCCTGCGCCTTTTCTTGGAACAAAATAGCAAGTAGCTTTATGTTACAAACTGATGCGGCAATGAGTACTTTGAGTTTCTTGCTGCCGCAGGAAAAAAGTGTTCCTCCAGCAAGGCGAAAAGGGCCCTTCTTTGACCATGGGCGTGGTTCTTGCCGAGAGATGGCAAAACAACATGTTTTTCTTCTTTAATTTCATCTCATTTTACAGTCGTAAAATAGATGGACTAGGAAACTCGCCTACCTTAAGAATCTTTATCAAACCTCTAAGACGCTAATAAGAGGGGAGGGAGGGTGAAAAAAAAGATAACGTAATTTGACTATTAAAAGCTGAAAGAAAAAAGGGAATCGCGCTTTGTCTTAGAGTTTTGTGTTTTAGGGTGGGGAGGTCTTATTTTATCTTGTTTACTATATTGTAGGAAGGATAAAGGGGTCTCGTCCTTATTGGACGAGTGATCCTTTGGTGTTTCTTTAGTGGCAAATAATACGAAGAAAATGTTGCTTTTCTGTTTTTGTTTCATCAGAGAGTGGGCGCATAAAGAAATACTTGGGCATTTTCATTCTTTTCTAAGGAGATAAATTAGTTTTAAAGAGGTGAGGTCAAATTATTTCTGTATTTTTAAATTGCTTTTGTTGTATTAAATAATAGCCGCCTTCTACTTGCAGCTGATCCTTCCATTCTATTAATTATATATTATTTGTGCCAACCAATTTTAAAAACATCAACTTATTTAATTTTGCGCAAGCTAATTTGAACTAAAGTTTAAGGCAATATGTTTTGCATCTAATAAAATTAATGACTTTGATTTTTACATTAAATTGTTAAAAGAGTCTTAGGCAGAATGGCTCTTTAATATCATTAAATTCAACGAAAACTAATTTTTATTTCGATCACGCATAATTCAGATTTAAATTTCATTTATTACACTTTATTTATCTGACTAAAACTTTAATGTTTTACCTAATTATTACATATAAATAGATGGTATGTTTTCCATTGAAGATTATCTGCCCTAAGTGAAAAAATAAATGTTAGATCATAGCTAAAAAGTAATATAACAAATCTATTTAAAAAGTAAATTTATTTCAAGAAGCAAAGAATTAACAAAAAATTAGACTAAAAAAAACTGGAAAAGCAACGAAAATGGCAGCATTTCATTACAACAAAAGAAGGTTTTGTATTGTAATAATCAAAATAAATTTTTATATCACGTTTTTTAACATAGTAGTATCGAGTATAGTATCGAGAAACTTTAAATTAAACATTAGGGGAAATATTAAATTAAAGATTTGATGAGTCAGTGAAATTGGTTTGTCTTTCAATCCAGTAATGTTGTATATTATACATAAAAATATTTTTTAAAAAATTGTCAAATTTAAGAAAAAATTGCACGACAACTAGACTGGTATCATTTGAAAGATATTTTTTTTTAAAAATATAAGACGGTGTAGAAATTATTTTTAAATGATATTTCCGGCTATTATCTCTGAACCCCTTCCCCCCAAAAAAAATTCTTTCTTAAGTTTAAATTAATTAAAGTTTAAAAAACTCACTGAGGTGTACTTTGCCACTCTTCATAGTAGGTTTGTACCAAATTTGGCAACTCTAGGCTCAACGGTCTGTCTTGTAGAACGCAAACAGACAGTCACCTATGCATACATGCTTTTTAGTAGTAAAAGTATGCATGCAAAAACATGATTACAAGCAAAATATAAAATTAACATTATAGTATTTCGTGTTAGAGTTTATTGCATAAAAAATCTAATGCAACTATTCTACAACAAATTCATGATCTCCTTGATTTTACTTATCTTGATAATTGTAACTGATTCAACCATAAAATTTTACTTTCCAATAATGTATACAAAGATTAATGTTATTTGTCAATTTAAAAAATCGACATTTTTGCTTGATGAAATTTGTCGCATATGCTCTTCAGAACAAGAGCAGAATCACTATCAACTTTTCCAAGTTCAGAAGATAATTAAAATTTCAGTTAATAAAAAAGTAAGCAAGATTTTGCAGTTTTTTCGCTGTATATTTCAAAAATATCATCTAAAAAATTGACTTATCACACCATTTTAAAATTCAATATATATATATATATATATCTTTTAATGATATTAATTTAATAACTGTACAATTTTTTTCTTTAATTTAGAGAACTTTAGAAAACGTATGATTTGCAACAATAGTCTTCATTTTTAAAATTGCAAACTAATTTCCTTATTTAATCACATTATCACTAATTTTCTTATTTTTATATAATCGCATATTTAATCACATGATCCCAGCATAGCGAAGTTCACAGATGAGAAGCTGCCGTATAAGTAAGCAAGTTCTCGCTCCTTTGGTGGATACAGTAATGGTGGTGTGGCTCTTAGGCCCATCTCCGATGGGCAGTCGTACCCCGATAAAATGGGGGGTTGTCGCATGAGCCGCTCGTAATGGGGGCTATTATGGGGGGACCACAGTGCCCGATGACATAATTTGTCGTGGCGGCCGGTCGTTCAATGTAGACCCGGGTGTCAAGGCAGGGCGGGGTGATGTCTTTTTGTGATATTTAATCACATGATCTTTAACCATTCTAATATTATGGTGAGCAAAATTTGCTCTCTTTAATACATTTAACTACTCTAGCTCTAAAGAGGTTTTCACTTACCAGGTTTTTTCCTAAACACTTTTTTAAATATATTTTTTAACTCAAGTTCATTAAATAAAGTGATTTTTATTTCATTTGCTAAGTTTTATACAGTGAAATATTTTCTTTTTTACCACTAATGATAATATTTCCTCTCTTCAATTATAATGAGATAATTGACGCATGCATTTTGTTTTTTTTTCTTTTGCTATCGAGTTACAGATTCTTAGTTTCATTTTAATTTCGCATTTATTTTAGACAGGTTTCTTTTTTTTTGAAATTTTGACTAAAAAAATGAAAATGAACTTTTATTATCTTCACAAAATTTATTATTTGAAAAATTCTGGTAGTTATCTTTTTTTGTAAATGATATTTTTAACATTTTTCTTGAAACTGTTTTTGTGGAAATTTAGTTTCTTAACTGTTTCTTTTAGTTTTTCAAATCATCATATTATTCTTTCATTCGATATGTAATAAGACGGTTAGATATTTTACAACTTTCCCATCTATTAATTTTTTGCTGTTCAGTTTGGCCTTGCACAGACGTTTAGCTCAATACAATTAACACTAAAATGTTTTATTTCGAAAGCAGGGAGAGAAACAGGTAAATTAATTTCACATATATTTCAATTTTCATTAACTTGTCATTCTTCAATCTTATCAAACAATAAAGGTAAAATTTTAAATAGTTATGTATTCCGTATTAATTGTTTGACAACCAGGATATTCCGAGCGAACAAGCTGGTCTTCAAAGGCAGTTAGTTAGAAATATATTAAAATTATAAACAGAAGCTACCATAAGCAGAATAATGGTTTACAAAGTAAAGTTGCTGATGTGGCAGATCAACACTTTCATAGATGATACTATGCCCATGTCCAGTGGCGGTTTTTCGCACAGGTGCAAGAGGCGCTCTCCTCGTACTTTGAGAACTTGGGGACCTCAAAATCTAGTTGACGTAAATTACAGCTCTAAGAAGAAGGTGACTTTACGATATTGGATAGGGACAGGGGCCTCAAAACGATTTTCCGCCTATGGCCTGATACTTTTAAAGTCCGTCACTTCCCATGTCTTGAATTAAGTGTTAACTGAAACAAAATGCTGTGTAGATGCAGTTTCTTTTTTAATTTTCTCCAGAATTTAGCATTTTTTGTAAGAAATTTACTTTCAGTTTGGCTTTGAAAATAACCAAAATAACAATATGCTCCTTATACACCCAGCAAAAAATTAATTAAAATTCAATAAAAAAATTGTATTTATATCTTACTTTTCCAATAATATGTAGATTAGAGTTGCTGAATTTGAACTAGCTCCTGGAATTGATTGGTATCAAAACTTAAAGTCTATTAAATATTTGGGCCTTAAAATATGCAAATTAGGTTGTAAAGACATAAATGTTGTACATGAAATCATTTTTGAGAGAAAAACTTAGTGGTTTCAGTTAAGGAACATCAATTAAATATTTTAACAAAAGTCTAAACAACCTTTAAGCTGTTTTAAAAAGAAGTATTAAAATATGTTATTATACCCTCAGATAAGAAAACTACAACTTACTACAGTAATTTTATTAAAATAGTTTAAAGGTAAGGTTAGTGGAAATTTTTTTTTGTCTAAAAGTTGCTTAAATTGGACAACAAACAGTTACCTAAATTGGGCTGTTTAAATCAAAAGGACTACAGTCTAAAACTAGAGGAATAGTTATCATAAATTGGAAGTGGAAAAAGGCCCCCCCACGCCCAGAAAATACCCCACACAAGCACAATCGCATACGATAAAGTAGAATAGTCTTAGTAGTCTAGAATATTCTTATATTTTGTGCGAGGTCATGGGAGGCTTCGGGGTCCATATATTTTCATATGGCCCGCCTCTGTTTTCCTCAACAAAAATTGTCATTTACTTTCCCCAACAAACGTTACGAAGTTAAACACCTTAATGCAAAAAGGAAAGAAAGTGATTTTTTTTATTAATGAATCCAAACACATAAGCTTTCTAAAAAAGAAATACTGTGTGACAATCGGCTATTTCTTTGTTCTTCTGAATCTTCCACTTTTCTCTTCTGGCCACGTTGTGCCATAGTTGCGAATCGGCGGTTTCTTTCTTCGTCAGTTTCAGCAACTCTCCTTTTACGTTTTCAAATTGCCTTCTGTCTACGGATAGCATCCCGTGTAACTCCTCTTTTTCTTTTAGGCATCGGAAAAAGCGAGAATTGAACAAGGCAAAAATAGTAACTTCCAAATATCAGCTTAAAATAGCAGCTACCAGAAATATTTAAACTTGATCAAATCAATAAATAATGATTAAAATCACTAACATAACTAATCTACATCTTTCGGCGCATAACTTTACAGAAACAAAACACGCCTATAAATTCGTTAAAATGATTCTGCTTGACGTTATATCACGGGATAAAAAAAAGAATTTATACACTTCCAACAATACATTTTTTATTTCTGTCAGTGTCACTTTTTTATTGTTATTATCTCCCCTAAACTTTCTCGTATACTTTCTAAGTGGAGATTCGTCAAAATCTCCAGTTCGAATTTTTTTGTCGATTACAATACTTTCTCTTTGTATACTTCGCATACGAGAAAGTAAAACAAAAAAAAAAAAAACCTGAAATCAAATATCTGTTGCCACGTTTCAAAAAAATATTACTTTGAAGCAGGCGCGATAAAATATGCAATGCAATGAATACTAAAGCGAAAATTCTGCTTTGGAATTGAATTCCCAAGAAAACAATTTATACTACCACAACCGTAACAATTGCAAAAGCGCAAGAATAAAAGATTTGCTGAAATAATGAGATCGGTTTGATTTACAACAATAAAAAAATTGTTAACAATTGATGTTTGAAAACATTATTTATTGTTGTAAATAAAATTTACAACAATAACAGATTGCTACCAATACGCATGCTCATGAGAATCGGATTAAAAGAAATTGAATATGCAATTTGAAAGCCTCTTTTTGACGGATTTGGTCCAAACTTTTATACGGACCTACATTCATAACGATAAAACCGTGTACCAAATTTTATCTATTTAGCTATTCAAGTTTTTAAGTTATAGTGTTCACATGACCGCGGACATACAAATAGACAGACTTCCTGTTCACGGATTTTGTCCAAAATTTGATAGAAACCTACAAATTATGTTCAAAGATCACATACCAAATTTCATCCCCGTAGCTCTAATAGTTTTCGAGTTATCGTGTTCACAGAGAGACACACACACAGGCAGACATACAGACATAATTCCAAAATTGTGTTTTTCGGACTCAGGGAAGTCTAAAACGTGGAGATCCGTCAAAATCTCCAGTTCGAATTTTTTGACGATTACAATACTTTCTCTTTGTATACTTCGTATACGAGAAAGTAAAAAAGAATTTATGGACTTCCAACAATACATATTTAATTTCTGTCAGCGTCACTTTTTTATTGTTGTTGTAACAATGTTCTTTAAAGTAAACAACTTCAACAATAAAATATATTTTGAATTGCGCTGTAACAATGAAAAGTATTGTTATAAAGTATCCGAAACAATGAAAAGTATTGTTGTCAATTAGTTTTTAATTAATATCTTTTTCACTAATTAAAATTTCGATATTTAAATGGCCGAAATGGCTTCCCTGGATTATTCCCCATCTTTTGGTACCTTCCGCGCGCTTCTCCGTTCGGCGGTTCGTGAGAAGATAGCCGGACATACAAACATACATACAGTCGGATTTGAATAGTCTATCCTATTAAAATGCGAAGGTAAACAAACGTATGTATGTATGTATGTCCTTCTATCTTCTCACGAACCGCCGAACGGAGAAGCGTGCGGAAGGTACCAAAAGATGGGGAATAATCCAGGGAAGCCATTTCGGCCATTTAAATATCGAAATTTTAATTAGTGAAAAAGATATTAATTAAAAACTAATTGACAACAATGCTTTTCATTGTTTCGGATACTTTATAACAATTCTTTTCATTGTTTCAGCGCAATTCAAAATACATTTTATTGTTGAAGTCGTTTACTTTAAAGAACATTGTTACGACAACAATAAAAAAATGACGCTGACAGAAATAAAAAAAATGTATTGTTGAAAGTGTATAAATTCTTTTTTTATCCCGTGATATAACGTCCAACAAAATCATTTTAACGAAATTAAAAGGGGTGTTTTTTTTCTGTAAAGTTATGTGCCGAAAGATGTAAATTAGTTATGTTAGTGATTTTAATCATTATTCATTGATTTGATCAAGTTAAAATATTTGTGGAAGCTTCTATTTTAAGCTGATATTTGGAAGTCACTATTTTTGCTTTGTTCAATTCTCGCTTTTTCCGATGCCTAAAAGAAAAAGAGGATTTACACGGGATGCTGCCAGTAGACGGGAGGCAATTAGTAAAACGTGGAAGGAGAGTTGTTGAAACTGAAGAAGAAAGAAGCCGCCGATTTTCAACTATGGCACAACGTGGCCAGGACAAAAGAGCGGAAGAAGCAGAAGAACAAAGAAATAGCCGATTGTCAGACATGGCACAACGTGGCCAGGACAAAAGAGCGGAAGAAGCAGAAGAACAAAGAAATAGACGATTGTCAGCCATGCTACAACATGCAAGAGAACACCGTCTAAATGTTATTGAAGGACAAAATCACCATCAGATACAAACTTTTTATGTAGCTAGAACTGTTCTTTACCCTATTGTTGAAGAACACAACTGTGTAGAAATGGACAATCTCAGTCTGAAATGCGGAGGGTTGTATTTCCGGGATGAAAAGAATACCAGAGGAATTTACACTCATTGTTGTCATAATGGAAATATAATTGAGCAGGCTTCAGTTTATCCAGTGGAAATGAAAGGATTGATGGATGACTCCGATGAATTATCGGTGCATTTCAAAAATAACATAAGGTCGTACCAGTGCTTCAATGGATGCACAGATTGTAACGTCTACAGGGAGAGGAGCGTATTGCTTCAGAATTCATGGCCAAATTTATCATAGGACCTCTCATCTACACCCAGCTGAAGCAGGAGGTGAGAGCACTAATACAACACACTTCAACAATATTATAACATACATTAGGCATGTGTCACGTGACCTCAGGTATTATTCGATTTAGCCCGTGCAACGCGGGGTCATACAGCTAGTGTAGATTATAAATTGCAAATTAACGAATAACATAATAATTGTTAGGTATAATTTTATTCTAATAATATGCAAAATTACCATTTTTCTATAAAGTGCACTACTAAGCATATCTAGAAAATATAAAAGTCTTGTCAGTCCTCTGCATCATTTATTCACAATTAAAATGAAATGCATTGCAAATATAATTCTGGAGTATAAACTACCATATGCTCATAATAACATGCACAAGTAGAAATTTAAAAATCCATATAAGCTATAAAAAAACATTAAGAAATTCTTGGCTAAATATTATAATGCCTTTTTGTAATACAGGGTGTCCAACAAAGGACTCCCTCATTTTAAAATTAAATAACTCGGCAACGGAGATCGATAGAAGAACGAAACCAGTGATATGCTTAGTCTGAAAGCCAGTGGCTCAGTTATAATGTTGAAACATCAGGTAAGCAGGTTGTAATAGCTATTCAGAATCCGATAAAAAAAATCTATAAATCCAACCCCTGGCAAGCAATGAAAAATGCCTAATTTGAATCTGATTGCCAGATGATTGCAACGATTACTGCAAATGACAGTTATAGCTTTCTCGAAATCTGAACTGTGGATAACGTACAGCGCCACCCTGGTAACTGGACTTGTTATAATAATTCTTGAAACTTTTGTATCAGATTTTTACGGCTTTCAGACTAAGCATATCACTGGTTTCGTTCTTCTATCGATCTCCGTTGCCGAGTTATTTAATTTTAAAATGAGGGAGTCCTTTGTTGGACACCCTGTATATTAAATGCCTTTTTAACTACTGAAGTCACACATTATCCTAATGGTTATTTGAAATACTTTACTGACATAGTTGATTAGAAAGTAAAAATGTGATTTAATTATAACTTATAATTACTTAGCAGATTAATAGATTTAATTATAACTTATAAATGATTAGCAGAATTTAATAACAAATATTTTATCCTCTTTAAAAAAACAGCGGGAGTGGTCTCCCCTAAGCTTTCTCGTATACTCCTAACCCATGTAGAGAAAAAATAAGCTAAAAGGCAGTAAAATGAACAAGAACCCCGAACGCAGTGAATAAAAAAATAAGCGAAACGTCATACCACGATTTCGGAAGGTCGTCCAACGCGGAAGTGTAATTAGAAGCCGGCGTGTTTACCATCAGTAGGGCTGGGTGTAAGATAATGAACACGAAATTTGCAATTTGAACGCCTTTTTTGTAACCGATTGACAAAAAAATTGGACTCAAATCTACCATCAAGGTAAGAAGGCCGCATACCAAATTTTATTCATCAAAGTAATTTTTAAAAGAAGTTATTGCCTTCAAAAGACAGTCAACCCTTTGACTAATTTGGTCCAAATTTTGATACAAACCCACATTTCTGATGATAAAACTGTGTATCAAATTTTATCCATCTGACTATTCCAGTTTTTGAGTTATAGTGTTCACATGAACGCGGACAGACTTCTCGTAGACGGATTTTGTCCAAAATTTGATAGAAACCTACAAATTATGTGTAAAGACCACATACCAAATTTCATCCCTGTAGCTTTAATAGATTTTGAGTATCGTGTTCACCGACACACATACAGACATAATTCCAAAATTGCGTTTTTCGGACTCAGGGAGGTCTAAAACGTGGAGATTCGTCAAATCTCGAGTTCGAGTTTTTTGACGATTACAATACTTTCTCTTTGTATACATCGTATATAGTCCAGTAACTTAGCCAAAAAATGGATTTTTCTTCGGAAAAATTTTAACCCAAGGTTTTTCTTCACAGAAAGGTTCGTTATGTCATTCTAAATGATATCTCAAAAGTCCCCTTCTGATGTACACTTCTCATATTTTTGGAGGGGCGATGGGAAGAAACTATGTCGTCGAAATCTGCGTCATTTTCTCAAACCATGCTCTTTTTTTCACGTAGAGACCTTTTTTATCGCCTTCTAAATAATATCTGAAAAGTTCTCAATCTGCAGTGCGCTTCTCATTTTTCTTTTTTGGGGAGAAAATTGTATCTTAGCAATTTTGTGTAATTGAATGAAACAAGAACTTCATCAACTTTGATGAGTATTTTGCATGTCACAATGGTTTTTTGTTGAAGAAAAATACACAAAGATACAGTTTTCACATTGTATTTATTATAGATTATTAATAAAACTAATATATATTTACAGATATAAAAAATGTATACAGATATAGAAATAAAAACTGTGATAAATTATTATATCAGTTCTATCTCGTTTGTCATAATGTTTCAACAATTGTTCATTGGGAATAATCAGAATTGTTGCTCCACATGATAAAGTAAATGATTCCCTAGAAACTGTACCAAGGCTGAAAGAGATACCAAGTGCCTTAGAGCTAATCAAAAATATACAATTATCGATTACAATTTACGATAATCGGGATAAGGATTGAAAAAAGATTCTTGTGGAACAACATGATTGCAGCCCAACAAATTATCTCCAGTCTGAGGAATTCAGATGCCATATGGATTTATGCTAAATATAAGAAAATACTGCAATTTCCTGAATGGAGTGGATTCATGGAGCTGTTGACACAACATGAAGAGCATTACAAATCACGCGTCGTGTACCTACCTACCTTTCATAAACAGTCCTGTAAATGTTTAATACCATTTAAACTGCGTTGTTATATGTTCTTGAAGATAGTCTCGAATGGCCACGCTACTTGCGTTATATCATTGATCAACCCCTTTACATCAAAACAAATTAGATTGTTGCTTCATCCGCTGAAAACAATGGGGTTCCAAAATAGTGGTGAGACTAGGAGGTTTTCATATGGGCATGTCCTTTCTTGGATCGGTTGGCTTGATCATGGCCGGAGTAGTGGCCTGAAAGCAGAATTGAGTACTATTTACGCTTCTAATTTTCCATGTTGACAGGCCATACTTACTCTCGAGCTGTCAGAGGCCATACACTTCCACTAATAGCTCTGTCTAAAATAATTTTCAGTGAAATTAATCTGCCTAGTGAGGAACAACAATTCATGGACGCTTACCCTAATAACTTGAATGAAGAAACACCTTCATTTTCAACACTGAAAATAAATGTTTCCAATTTTAAAAAAGAGTTCAGACTTCGAAATTATGGGTCCAGTATTTGGACATGGCGTTAATCCTCAAAGAGTTTATTAGAACAGAGAGAATGGGGGAATGAACCGCATATTTGTCTGCAATAAAGAGGATGATTCCGTATTTCTATGCCTCGGAACATCTTTTGGTACACCAAAAGTGACCAGCTGTTTGTATAAGATATTGAAAATTTGGGAAACACAATGGATGCAGACACCTTTAAAAAATTTATTGCTTATTTCTTTACTGTTAAGCGATCAGAAAATTTTTTTAGAGAAACCTCAAGTGATATGGTAATAGAACAGTCGCTCATGAAATCTTCAAAAATGCAAGAAGGCTTTGTGCTCGGAAGGAGTACAAAAGAGAGTATTTTAACTAAGTTCGATGTTGGTTAAGACATTTCTGAAGAACTTGAAAACTTTTGTGGAGTTTCCTTTGTAAGTGGAGAACAACATGTGGATGTACGGGAATCTCGAGTCACACGTCCAGTACTGGACCAAGAAGACGACAAGAAATTATAAAAGTGGTTTTGCGCTCACAATCCTTTTAATATTGGAAAAGGATTGTGATCTTGTTGCTGGCAAATGGTATTACAGGCAATGTGGAAAATATAAACTGCTGAGATGCATTCAACATTAGCAATTATGATGGAAAAAAATGCGTATCTAGAAAAGAAACTTTATTGAATCATTAGCGCTATCGATATTTTACCAAAGCAATGACAAAAAATAAAGTGGTCAATTTAAATACTCTACCACTCATTTCAACAGCAGCACAACAACATTTATTTAGTGTTTATTACCACGTACAAACATGGCTTGGATAATCCCGAGGAATGGGGTTGGAAATATGACTGATAGTTTTTTAGTTCCCATTCAAACAACGCAGCCACCTACCTGCTCCTCTTTTAAACAGGATTTTCTGTTCCTGTAATGAAGGTTGCGGCAGTGCGTGTGGCTATTGAAAGTTGGGGTTCCACTGCTCTATTACTTGTGCAAATTGTCACGAACAATCCCGTTTAAACACCGCAACAATAGAGGGAATCCCTGAATTTTGAAATAATCATGGACTCCGAAGAAATAGATGGGACAAACGAGATAGACCTGATGCAATTATTTATCAGTCTTTACTTCTATATCTATATACAATTTTTTTTATATCTGTTAAATATTTTTTTTTATTATTAACCTGTAATAAATACAATATGAAAAAGTGTATCTTTGTATGTTTTTTTTAACAAAAAAACCTTGTGACTTGCAAAATACTCTTCATATCAATGTACAACCAGTTTCATTCAATTAAGTGTTAAAAATACAAATAAAACGATGCCCAAATTGATAAGATACAATTTTCTCCCCCAACTTCCCCACTGCCTCACCCAAAAGAAAAATGAGAAGCGCACTGCAGAATGTCGATAACTTTTCATATATTATTTAGAATGAGATAAAAAAAAAAGGGCTTTAAGTAAAAAAAGAGTCTGATTTGAAAATTTTCCCGAAGAAATGGACCAGATTTCGACGACACAGTTTTCTTCCCACCGACCCCCTAAAAATATGAGAAGCGTACAGAGGAATGTCGGGGAGTTTTGAGATATCATTTAGAATGACAAAAAGAAGCTTTCTGTGAAGAAAAAACCTTGGGTTAAAATTTTTCCGAAGGAAAATGCTAATTTTACTGGACTAATATGAGAAAGTAAGAATGACGGGAGGCTGTATTTTTCAAGCAGCCGCTGACGTTAAAGGCGTAGGACTACTTTACTCAAGTGATTCTTTTCCGATTTTCATTTTTTTTGTAACTTCTGTTGTTACCTTTTATCTCTAAAATAAATAGAGGATCTCTCATACAACGTTTTTTGTGGTGTTTTAGCATGTGAATCAAATTACTTCCTGAGTCCCCAATGGGAGCAACGTAGTCCTACGTTAATATGGAAAATTGCCATTTTTCTGAAATACACATATATATCCATAACCCTAGAAATTATGACAAACATTTCAATAATTTATGCATTCATAAAATACATTAAATGACAGATGTCATCCTGATATAAGAAGTATCTTAAGCTTAAGACTCACAAAGTGAGAGACAATCTGACATCCATGAGCTATAAAAAAATAGCTACATTTTCAGAGCTTCCTTTTAACCGTGAACAAACATATGATTTAAGGATTTGATGAAACAATGAAATAGATTTGACTTTCATTATAACAATGGGAAACCTTAATTAAACTTATTTTTAAAAAATGTTAAAATTATAAAAAAAATTATTTAACCAGATTAGTAACATTGAAAATATACGTATATATTTCTTCTTTTTTAATTTTAGGATGGCATAAAAATCAGTTTCATGCAATAAATATTTTTGGAATTTATTGTGGGAAAAATACAAAAATTTGCTTAATTAATTAGTAATTGTAGTTTTGAAAAAATCACTTTGATGTGCATATTCCCACTATCCAAAGTATATTGGTTCCAAATTCCGTAAATCTATGTCAAATGGTCTGCCTTGTGGAACACTTGAGACACAAACACACATTTGCTTTTATTATTAGTTGAGATATATACATTGGTTTGAAGATGTTCAAAGGAGAACAAATTTATGTAAACATTGCTGAGAATAGAATCTGTTTAAGTTATAAAAGAAGCAGTGGCGGATTTTGACAATATGAGGCCCCAGGCGCAAAATTATTTTGAGGCCTCCCTCCCAAGAAAACTTTATTGTTGATAAAAATGTGATGTAAAACAGCTTAATTATGCTTTTAATTTTTGATCTTCGTTATCCAATTATAATCATGTATATAATTTAATATTTTTAATAATTTATATAATTAATATTTAATAATTTATATATATAATATTTTTCTGCTATTTTTTGCTTCTTTTATATATATATCATTTTTCGACTTTCTGAAATAATTATGAATAATTTAATTAGTAGTTAATAAAAATAATTATTATATTTTTAGCTTGATGTAGATCAATTTTAACAAAGAAATTATAAAAAAACAATTGCAAATTTTTATTAATTAAAAAATTAGATTTTGAATATTATGTCTTTTAAAATTATATTTAAAATAAAATTTGGTTAATTATATTTCCTGTCGTCTTTATTCTAGTTTATAAAAATTTACGAAACTGAAGTGCAAGATTAAAATAAATACACATGTAGTGATGTTATGTTGTTTTTATTTATTTACGAAAACAAATTTAATTATTTATCATTAATTATCCTTCTCCTTTAATTTATTTTCAAATTTCAGGCTCGCAAAAAAATTTTCCGAAGTAGAAAAATGTATAAAACATCGCTTCTAATACTGTACAGTAACGGATTCCGAGACTACCACCTTTGGACGATTTTACACCGTAAAGGGGTGTCAGGCAATGACTCATATGAACGCATTTCCGGAGTTTGTTAGATCACGCTCAGTAAAATGTAAATATCACCCATCCATTCTTCACTTTCCCCCTATTTTGATGAGAATAACTCCTCCTGACGCATGCGCAAAAGCGCGGAGGGTTTCCGAATCCGTTGCTAAACAATAATGTAGGAGAGAATCAGATTGCTGATTCAGTATTCCCCAGCAGTTGCTGGGAATACTGAATTATTGTTATACAGAGTATATTGTTGATCCAGTATGCAGTACGACCAGAAAAAGAAACTACTCCGGCAGTATTTCTTTTGTCGTTTTCTGCGATAAAGCTGTTTTAAAAGCATCGATTTATTTGAATGTAGAGCACGGATGGGTTAGAGATTATCAATATGAAATCGTATTTCTTTCTTTCAGATGGAAATTGTTGGCAATGTATTTTAAATTTAATAAATTTAGCAAAATGAAGATGAAAAAAAAAATATTAGCTATACACTTTTAAAAAACAACTTTCAATGCCTTAATAGAAGAAAGTTTTACAAAATTACAATATAAATTTTAAATGTTTTTCCCCTCGCTGTTTTAAATGTTTTTAATGTACTTTTATTTCTATAATGTTTAGATTGAAAAACATTAAACATTAAACGACATTACCCAGAGTTTTATTTTGTGAAATTATTTCTTTGTTTAATAAAACATTCAGATTTGAATTTTTTTAATCATGTATCTTGCTTCAATTAGGTATTATTGTTTTTACATAACATGTTTATAATAAGCAAATAAAAGAACATTGATAAACGTAAATCTTAAAATTAAATGAATAAAATTAGAAAGAAAAATATATAACCAAAGTTTCCGGAGTGCACGAATGCAGCAAGCAACCAAGAAAATAAAATCATCAAAAAACAAAATGAAAATTTTTAAGAAATAAAAGATTGAACAAAGTAAAGGATTAAAGAATCCACCAGATGAACTTTCCCAAGGCGTCACTCAACCTGAGTGGATTCAATATAAAAGGCAACAGGAAGGCATTCCTGTTGTCTTTTATTTTGAATCCCCCCCTTTTTCTCTAGTATCAGTTCCAACCAAGAAAACCGTTTATTTTAGAAATAGACGAATTCCTTTGTTTTTCAGCTTCATGACAGTAAAATGAAACTACAAAAAAGACACAAGAACTGCACCCTTTCCAGTCGCTTCCGATACCAATAAAAGATCTAAATGAGTACTGCGGTTAGACTTTGCACAGAAGAGTTGTCCTATTCCAATAGTCGGAGGGTTGCTCGAGGGTTTCTAGATCGGTTTCAACGTTTTGGGAAAACATCGGTAAATGCGGGTGGTCGAATTTGAATGGCAATAAATCCCCAAAGACGGATGTAGGGCGTTGTACAGGGCTATCTTATTTATTTGCTTCAGAAAAGCAACTATATAGAGAAAGAGTTCCTTCTCTCTCTTCACACACATACACACTTCCTGGAGGCCCAAATTCTATTATGTTTATTAAGAGGGGGGGGGGGCACTTGCCATCCAACAATCTCGTCAGTAGGGCTAGTCCGCCACTAGGGCTTATTTCCTCCCATTGTTTTCATTCACACCTTTATTTTTTTTAAAGAGAAGAAGGATAAACTTTTCTGTGAATTGAATTAAGGCTGCAATATCGTAAATTCGACACCGGCTTAGAACTGCGATGCATGTTACATAGATTTTGAGGCCCCCCTAGAGACTCGAAGCACGAGGCGGCCGCCTCTAACGCCTGTGCGGAAAACCGCCACTGAAAAGAAGACCCTCAAATATTCAACTTTAGATCTTAAAAAATTCCCCTATTTTATTCAAAATATCTCTATGATCATGAGATTAGAAGCTAAATTAATTAATTTAAAAAAAAATTAAAAATACATATCAAGAAAATATGCATCCTAACAAAACAGAATGGCTAATGGTTCAGATGGTAATTATGATCTGCTGCGAGTGTCAAAAAAGTAAAACAAATAATTATAGAAAAATAAGAACCGTAATGAATTGTGTCTAATGCAGTGGCGAATCTGGGGGGCTATCGGGCTACAGCCCTCCCAGAGCCAAGCCAGAATTCTTGATTTAATTTAACATCATTACAGCTGTTTTTTCTTAATTTCTCTCTTTAAAAAAATAATAATAACCTTTCAATATTGCTTTCTGGCTTGAAAGGCTCGAAAATTTTGCTACATTTGTAGTCATTCCACTTCTACTTGTAGCATTGACGCCGTCGAAGACATTTTTTGGCTAGTTATTTCATTGCAATTTTTATTAAATTATCGAAAGTATTGTATTATTCTTTATGATTCTTATTGTCAGGTGAGTAAAGTCTGTAAAGTTAAACAGTTTTGGTTTACTTTAGCCTTGAAGTTTGACATTCATCACGACGATACAAAATTTTCATGACCTCCGCCCCCCCCCCCGACTGGAATCATAGATTTGCCACTGGTCTAATGTATATATACATAGAGAGAGATGTATCTAATCTAATGGAAAATTAACATTGTGGTGTTCGATGGTTCTTTGAAATGAAAGAAACTTGATTGCAAGACCAATCCTTTATTTGGAATCTCCACCAATGTTATTTAATCTTTCACAAGTGATCTCTCGCTCACCTCAACGAGAATCACATATATATCCGGTAGTTCCACTCTCCTCAACGAGAAATAGAACACTCTCAGCAGCTCCCGTGCAGAGTAGGCGAAATCCCACCACGCTCCTTCTTTCCCCAAAACTCTCTCTGTCCCCCGTTTTCGGTGGCCAAGTTCACAGACACCCCAGTGTTCAATGCCCTCAAGGTAGTGCCCCCTATCGGCCTTAAAAGAGATGTCGCCAAGCTCCGCGCGACAGCTGCTAAGTTAAGCTATCTGAAGCCCCGAAGCACTACAAACATTAATCAAAAGTACAAACTATTTTGTCTATTGACAAAAAATCTACAAAAATTACTTTAATTATTTTATTTAACAGAGAAATTTTTATGCAAACACAAAACTTAGACTTATAGCATAAAACTAACGTCTGCATTTGTTATTCAACAAAAAGGCACTGATTATAAATTATAATATTCATTATATGTATCACTTTTTCCATGACTATTCATGTTTAAATAATTATAAATTCAAGTGCCATGTTTCGAAATTAAAGTTATTTATGAAATAAAACATTATTAAATCTGGTACCTAATTTGCAATTTTTTTTAATTCTAAATCTCTAACATTAAAACTTTTTTGTCTTATAAATTATTTTCCATTTTTTTTTATATAAATTCAGTTTATCAATGTGCTTGTATTCATATTTCACTAATCTTTTAAATATTTACTACGTCCCAAAAATGATGAGTACTTTCAAAGAAAGTTTTAACATTTTCAACTCATTTCAGTACTACATTTTCAAAATAGAAATACTCTATCCAGTTATTATTATACTTTGATTTTGTGAAACAACATTGAATCTAAATGTATTCTAAAAGATTTAAACAAAAATTCAGTTTTAGTCCCCAAAATCAGCCTTTTAAACATCTCCAACACACACACACACACACAGTTCCGAAAACTGCTAAACCATGCCAACAAAACAATCTGCCATTTTTTTAAAAAAAAGGTACACATTTCGCTTTCCAGTCTTTTGAAAATCGCCAAGACTCAAAAAATGATAAACCACGCCAAAATAGCAACCCGTCTTTTTTAAAAAGGGTTCACTACAGCAAACGTAGGCAGTTCGCGTACTTATGGTTCGTTCCAAGTGCGGAAGCCAACATCAACACAGTCCACTATTCAGAATCCCCTTTGCAGTGAATCACCAATCCGATCGCTGTTAACATTTGTTTCGAACGATTATTGCGACTTTCTTTCGTTATACAAGAGCTGTAATCATTCGAAAACTCAAATGGTCACTCACAGGAAATAACAATGAAACTGTGACGTGACCATCGACCGTGATCGCAAGAAGAACGCTCTTCTTTCTAATACCAAAATGGGCTTCCATGGCACCATCTGTTGACAAATGATGGAACTAAAAACTAAAATTTAAGGAAAAGTATATTAAAAAGGAATGAATATATATTTTTTTTAATTTTTAAACACTTTATGCACATTTATTTACTAATGATTGAATCACTGGTTTTTGTGATTTTTCGATATTAGTTAGTAAATAAAAGTTCATAAAATATTCGTCATCCCTAGACTAGACGCAATTTTTCCCTTCCCGCAAAAGCAAAATTTCTTCTCCCCCCTCCCCAAAGCAGATTATCGTTCACTCTTCAATGATTGAGGATCCATTTTGTCCATTCCGTTCCCGTTCTTTTGGTAAGGGTCCGTTTGGTCGGACCCGAATTCATACGTTCCTATAATGCTTGAATCCGTTCCGGAATGAACGACAATTCACTCATATGAATTTGGATTGGACCCTTTACGAGCAAACCAAACATCCAATGTTTGTGTTCACTGTTTTTTAAAAGTGGTCTGGCTGAGCTCTTGGAAGAAAACCTACGAATGAAACGAGTATTAAGTAAGCTTTAATTGATTCGTTACTGTATTTCTTATTCATAGGTTCCTTTTTTCCTTCAAAAAGAGTACCTAGCCTGCTGTAAATTACCATACTTGCCCAACCAATGTATATGGTACGGTGCCAAACTTGAATGCAATGAACCAATGGCGGATGGTAAATGTGGTAATATGGCGGACGTTTGTCGAGTTTTTCATGATTTGGCGCCAGCTTGACGCGAGATGTACCGTACTCTTTGGTTTTACCAAAAGTTTGTCAGTTAAGAAATAAATGGCGTGAGAAATTTAATTTATACTTTTCTTTCAGATAAAGAGTAAATGTTTATTTTTCTCTTCTTTAGAATGGTGGTACCAATTTTCTCTTCTTTAAAATGATGGTACTAATATATCTAATATAAATTTTTGAATGTTCCTTCGTTTGGTTTTAATTATTCATTAAAACTTTAGCAAAGTGTGCCAGAAAATAAAAGAAGTTGAGAATAGGAATTTCTCAAAATTACTGTAGAGAAATCAGGGTTGCGGTGATTTAAATCAGTTGATTAAAATCACTGATTTAAATCAACTGATTTTTTTAAAAAAAAATCACTGATTTAAATCACTTTATTTTACATATCAAGTTAAACTGCTTTAATGAAATAAAATTGTTCAGGTATCTTTAAATAGTGATTTTAAAGTATTTTTAAATGTATATTTAAAGAAAGAATATATAGAAGATAAAAAAAATCTTTTATTGAATTGATGTAATAGAGTACTTTCTATATCTTTATTTTTGAGAACACGAGTAAATTAGATTTTAACCCTTTGCGGCGCAAGAGAATAATTTTTTGAAAATATGATGAGAAAACATCATGAATGGGTTTAAGTTTGTCTAGACATATAATCTACAAAAAAAGTTTTTTTAAAAAACTTGCTTCATTCCGATGGGGGGGGGTCGTCCCCCTTTCGGGTCACCCCACCATGAGAACCCCCTTAGATACAGCCACCTTGATACACTCAAAAATTATTGTTGAATCTTACAGAAAATGATAAATTAAAACTTCAAGAATATTGGAGGAAAATGTTAGGCTTACTTTCCTAAAATTGTTAAACGTCCAGAACTGAAAAATTTCTTATCTCCGAGTCAAGGAATTTTCCCAAACTTTATCTCTAATAATTCCTATTCCAAAACAAAATTTCATAAGACTGTTATATACATTCTAAAAGGAGTACTATTTGCCCTATCCTAAACCTATTATTTTCCATTTATAGTTGAATTTAACAGTTGAGAAGCGAGTGAAATTAGGTATGCCATTAACTGGCACACTTTGCTGCAAAGGGTTAAATAAATCTCTAATGAGCAACACAATAAAATGCAAAGTATGAGATGCTCCTTTTTTTATAAATTAAAATAAATATTGTGAAAGGATCATGTTCACAAAGAAAGAACATAGTAAAATGCAAGTTTCATTTTAATACTGGAGAAAACTAAATAGTGTTGGGGACAACAAAGTTTTTATATTGCAATAATGTTCAAATGTAAGATAATTAAGTAATGCATATAAATGTTCCAAAAAAATACAAACATCTACATACTGCAATTTAAACTATGATCTATACTTATAAAAGACAATGTTTGTGAGCATTTGTGCACTGTCCAGACGAACCTATCACACTTACAGTCATGAAATTTGGCATACAGGTAGTCCAAATGGTGACTCAATGCACCTTGAAGCCTGAATTTAAAAAATTTATCTAGAAAATTTTTTATTTAATGTTTTGGGTGAAACAAATTTGGATTAGAGAAAGCTTCAAAACTTGTGTTTGTAATGAAACAAATGAACAGCTGAGTGTAAAATTCTCCAATATTCAAACATACAATAATATATCTACTTATAGTCGAGAAATGACAATTTTTATTATATTTTTCCTTAATAAAATTGTCTTATATTTCAAAAGTATACTATTTTTATATTTTAGTTCACAAATATTTTTTAAATAGTTGTTACATTTTTGAATTAAATTTTTTGAATTTGTTTTAAAAAAATAAAGTACAGCTTAATGATTAGTATGTTATATATATATATATAATTCTATGAATCCAGGGCTCATTGTCTAATATACAAATGTTAAATATATATATATGTAGTTTTTAAAAAAAATCATTAAAATCGAAAAAATCTTGATTTAAATAAAAAAAATCCGATTTAAATCAAATAAATCTATTTTTTTGAAAAAAATCAAAAAAATCGACAACCCTGTGAGAAATGTAAAATAAAGAAAAAAAATACTATAAAGGAAAAAGTAATAGTGATCAAAGTACGAGAAACAAATGAAACTTTATAGCTGAAATGTAAAAAAAATATATATTTTTCCAGTTATTTTGTTCTAATTTAGTTGTATGCTTGTGCTATGTGATTTTATCTAGGTATTATCTATTATTTATTTATTTACTTAACTCTCACTGGCTTCTCTTACCAAAGATTCTGTTCTGGTATGATTTGAAGTTTCCATGTCCAGCAAAAATCAGGTTTAGGAAAAAGTCACCTTTTAATCTCTTCTACTTCATCAAAAAATTCCATCTTAATAAATACCTTTTAAAGAAGTAGAGCAGCTTCCCTTCCAAAGGGTACATAGCTTTTTTTCTTTAATTTTGTCCTAGTTTGAGCTTTTGAATTGAAAGATTAGTAATCCATGTGTAATTTTCAAGTTGCAAGCTTTGCAAGTTCATTGACTCTCTCATTTCCTGTTTGTCCCATGTGGGCTTTTACCCAACAATCTTAATACCTTTAGCATATTGAATTAATTTACTTTTAATATCATTCATGATCTTTTTTTCATTCAGAGATTCTAATTCCATGAAGAGTTGATCTTGAATCTGAAGCGATTGTACTTTAATCCCATTGTTATTTGATAGGGTCAGGTGGGATAAAATTATCTATTTTCAACTTTTCTAAGCTACAATTTGATAAAATATTTGCATTTTTTTGCAGGTATTTTACATTACATTAACTGAGCGTTGCTACAAATTTTTCTTTTTTAAACAATAAAACTGTACTCCATAATGTGGGGTAGAATGGGCAATCCAAATGTTTTATAGATGGAAAAAATGTAATAATTCATGAAAATCATATTATATCAATAAAATGAACTGAAAAATAGATAACATCATTTATTAAATACATTCACATATAACTTTAATATTTGAATTGAATACCACAAATTAAAAAGTACCCTCTGCTATCAAACATTGGTTCATCCAGTGTTTTGGGTGATCTATTTAGTTTCAACTTCATTATTTTCAGTAAATGTGTATTTCTCTCCAAGTGGAGATTTAGAAAGTTATTTAACTGTAAATAGGCTATTTTCTGCTGACAAAATTTGACTAACAAAAGTTTTAATTGATTTTTTGCTGTAGTACTCCATGTGTACCTAACAATCAGCAGAAAACTCCTTTTGTTCAAAAGAGCTGTTTTGGTCCTTCCACTTTCGCTTTTTTCTGAATTGCAATATTGGATTTCTTTGCCACAGTTTTAGCAGAATCGCATGCCTTCTTCAATTTGTGCTCTCCTTGGAAATGTACTAGAATCATATCCTTTGTCAGCACCTTATCTGTTGTTGCATGAACACATTTTCTTTTTGCGTTGGAATTCTTCAAGGCAATTTTTATTTCACTGGATGCTGGAGGTGAAAATATCGAAAGAATAGCTTGTTTTAATTCTTTCGGTGGAGAACTGACAGCTTCTTTGGAAACTGCAGAGAATTCACCAGCTTTGGAAATGGAGTTTCCACTACTTCCTTTAAAGTTGACGACGGAAGCATGTCTTGCAACATTTGTGCACCTTTGTAGACTGTATAAGGTGGCAAATAGTTTTCACTTGCAGAAATGCAAAAAATAGTGAATATTGTTTTAGTGCCTGCAAGTATTGTATCTGGAACCCACACCATTCCACAGAAGGTTGATAATGATTTGAAACTTTCATCAATGGTTTTGTTTGATGTATATAATATTCTGAATTGTTATTCTGAAATATTCTTTGTTAAATAAACATATTTATATTTTTTTTAAAAATCACATCTTTAAAAAATTGTTATTCTGAAATTCATCTGTCCGAATATCGTTTAATATTCAGTGTGGCTGAATACCAAAAACTTGCTGAATATTCGTTACATCCCTAGTTAAAACATTGCTTATGACCTAAGTGACCTTAATAAAATCAGTATACCATAAAACAATAAATTTGACAATTATACAGTGTGTTTCTTGTAGACTGTTCATTCCCCCCCCCCCACTTGACCCTAATATATTCAACAACGAACTTTAATGGCCATAAAGACTAAACAGTTCTCTAAAAATCTATATCCTGTATTTTCAAATTCATTCCTATTAGTAAAATTTACAAAGCCATGTCATCAATTTTTGATCCACCTGTATAAATCTTCTCAGATGTTCCCAATCCAGTCTTTGAACTTCCCAGTCGTTTATCCTGTCTTCAAACTCAATATTTATGATGTTATTCTTGACTTTATCAATTTGTCACTGTGAATGTTTTTGTTCACTTCAACAAGCATTTTCACTTTTATGTCGAGTGGTAGGCATCCACTTAAAACTTGTAATGCCTCATTTGATATCATACACTATGATTTGTTACTCAAAAGGAGAGGATATCTTTGAATTTGTATCAATGTTAAATTAAACTATCTTGGTACTCATCCTTTCACTCCATGAAAATAATCTTTTCAAGAATTGTTAAATACATTTCCTCAATGACTTCCGCTCTCAATCCCCAAGGCACTCTTATACAGGTCTTCTCAATTTTTCAAGATTTTCTTTTGGATCATATTCAAATGGGAATGGAGGACTCTATCAATTATATAAATAAAGGAAATTTCTATTATATAAATAAAACAACTTTTCTTATTATGCATATATCTATAAAAATGAATTTTTATGAATTACATTGTGACTTCATTTTTGCATTGATCAATTTAGTTTTGTGCATCTGTGTCAAAACTCCTTGCAGCCAACCAATTTTACATTGTTTAAATTAATGCATTTATTTAATGCTTTATGGTGTAAATATTTCTGTTTTGTTTAACATTATTCAAAAATATCTACTGATGTTTACATGATTTACTGTTTTCATTGTTTTAAGATATATTTGAATTCTTTCTGTTATAATGCATTTCCAGCTTTCAAATAAACATCATGAAATGTAAAGCCTTATAGTAATAATTAATAAATTAATAAGCCTTGTAATAAATAATTATTAAAAATGTCATTAACTTAATTCAATTGGATGCTGAAAGTCCAATTAACTAAATATTAACTTATTTTCTTCCCTATTTTCAGGTACATTTTGTTTTATAGAAGTGCAGAGAGAATCTTTATAAAGTAAAACAAAAAGATTTGTTTTTCTTAATTCATACAGGTATTTTCCTTTTGTTTTGGATATGGTTCTGTTGTTATGTATTGATAGTTGAATATTTTATATAACTTGCGTCTTTGAAACATGAATTAATGTTTATTTGGTATAAATTTCAGCCATTACTAAAAAAGTTTGATGTGGAAGTAGTTCTGATCTTTTTATGCCCTATCATTTTATATATGCTATATTAATAGATTTTTTTAAAAACCTGGTTGGCTATCACCTAATTGCACTATCCTATTTTTAATTTTCTTTTGATCTAGTTGATTTTTTTTCCTGAATTGATATTAAATATGGAAATGTAGGATTTTGTTCCTGAGCATTTTATAGCATTTTCAAAGAAAACTAAATTTGTAGTCAGTTGGAAATATCATATAGCACTTAGTTTTAATCCTGTGCCTAATTAAATTGGTGCATTATTAGGTAGATTTCTTTTATGAATACTATGTATTACAGTGATTCTCCTGACATGGTTTTGGGAAAATTTCTGTACAGTTTCTCAGATCATGGTTTGTACAACAGAAATCCACCTCTTGTTTAAAACTATATATATTTATAAATATATAGGTGTTGCAAAAATTAATATTAAACTAGCTGCATGGCCCGGCATTGCTCGGGCAATCTTGAATAATGGGATATTCCCGGGCAGAGAGAAGTGAGATCGCATGAGGCCTTGGGATCCATATTTTTTCATATGCCCGGCTGCGTTTTTTTTCAACAAATATTGTCACTTACTTTCCCCATCAAATGTAGATATTCTTTCAATCTAGTCTTTTTATTACTAATTTTCATATGCCCGCCTCCGGTTTATTTTTTTTACACATATTGTCGCTAACGTAAACAGTACGTTCCCCCCCAAAACGTAAAAAAATCCTTTGAATCCTATATTGTTTAATTAAAATTTTGAAATACAACCTTTTAATTACCTTATAGTTAATAACCCAGCGTTTCTCGGAATCCACATTTTTTCATATGTCCGCCTCTGTTTTTTTCCCTACAAATATTGTCACTAAGCTTCCCCAACAAACGTAAATCTGTTTTGAATCCTCCCTTGTTGGATTAAAACTTTCAGTTCTACCCTTTTTACTACATTAAAGCAGTTTGGTTTGAATGAAAATTCGAGAATTCTTATGCTTATAAATTAAAACAGATTAGCATGATATTTGTTTTGCAAAAGAAAAAATAAAAGGACATACAAAACAGAAATGATAAACAATTTAATAGTACACTTAACTGATAAATTAAACACCAGAAACATATTTTCGTCTTGCCCGTATTTGAATAATAACGAAAAAAAAAGGGATAAAAATGAATAAATATTTTTCCCCAACAAACGTAAATGTTGCGAAACACCGTACGACAAAAAAAAAAGAAAGAAAAATGCAGGAAAACGATTTTTGTCCATCACGAATAATAGGATATTCCCGGGTGGAGAGAAGTGAGGTCACGTGAGACCTTGGGAACCATATATTTTCATATGCCCTGCCTCCGTCTTTCTCTACAATCAACAAATATTGTCACTTACTTTCCCTAATGAGCGTTACGAAGTTAAACACTTTAATACAAAAAAAAGAAAGAAAAAAAGCATGAAAACGATTTTTTTCCCATTGTTAGTAAGTCCAAACACAGAAGCTCGCTCAAAAAGAAATACCAACTTCTGTTAAATAAAAAAAAAAATGCAACACCGGATGCGAAAACTAATAATAGGGGAAAAAAAAGAATCCGCCATGAATGAATTCACCACATCAATTCATTCATTTTGACATTTTTAATTAATATCTTTTTAACTAATTACAATTTCGGAATTTAAATAGTCGAAATGGATTCCTTGGGTTTTTTTCCATCTTTTGGTATGGCTAGTTTCAGGATTCAGTGGTTCGTGAGAAGATAGAAGGACATACATACGTCTGTTGACATTCGAATTTTAATATATAAGATGGAAAGGCAAAATAATAAAATATAGGTGGTTTAAACACATAAATACATCATCAGGGGTATAAAATTTATGCGAACTGCAAAAAAATTTTAGTATTTTCTGTTGACCAGGTTGGACAAAATAAAGCCAAGATGCACTGTTTTCATCTTGAATGCCCCCCTAAAAAATGCTAATGAAAACCAAGATTAGAATATCAAAAGGAAGGTATACATTACCAGATAAGAAATGAAGTAACTCAAAAATGAAAAGAAGAAGATGAAAAGCTTGCCCTACCTTCATCTTGGACTGATATCTTGTTAGGCAGATATTTACTAAAAATCAAATTACATGTATTTGTACCTAACTTTCCTAGTTTGTGTTGCCAGGAGAGTGTTGATAAGATTATTAGCTGATATAGATATAACAGTACATGAAGAATATAGGTAATTATAGATAGATTGATCCGTGCTGTGGAAACAAAAGTGATGAAGAGTCGTCGATTCAATGTGACAACTCGATTAGGGCATTTATCTTAATTTCCCTGGTTGCTGCCTCATGAAACTGTGACAAACTGTCTGATGTTCAGCAAATTGTGTGCCTGCCGACTCCTCCGTTTCCTGACAGATAACCAAAAAGAGAAATGAATAGGGAGTGCATGACTGTTCTATGAGGAGGTTAATGACATTTTGAATCAGATAGTCACTAGGGATGAGACGGGGTTCTTGTATGGGTCTCGTTAAACAAAGCACCACTCTTCATGGAGTGAACTTAGACATTCTAACTATTGAGGGCCTGTTTTTTTAAATCTCGGGCAGCATCAGTGTTCTTTACATGGATAGAAAATATGGTTTCTCATTATGACAAGTATCACAAAATTTATGTTTATATAAAATCCAAGGCATGTTCCTCAGTTAATGAAAGGGTGTTTTGTTCCTTTAGATTTTATGTTCTTTAAATTAATAAAACTTACTTTCCAGATATCCTAAATATTGAGCTACCTATTGTTTAAGTTTGCCTTCATAAAATTTGAAACAAGGTCAGAGGATTTACAATTTCTTAGGTAGCCTCTGCACCTTCTTGCATTCATATCCATATTTCAGTATAATATGGATGTTCTGTTTTCCTTCAAGCAGTTCTACAACAGTTGAACTGCTTAAATAACAGTAGTTCTCAAACTTCAGGCATTTCAACACATATAGTTTACAGAAGCTTGAACATTGACTTAAGAAAGACTACCACTTATATGACATGTCTACCTTGAACTTGACAGGAAGTAATGTGAATTTTACTGATTACATGCTTAAACACAACATGTGAACTTTATATCTGTCGTATTTTCCTTTACCTGTGGACGCTTGGCTACTAATTTTTTTAGTTCTTTCATTGATTTAGATTTTTTTTGTTGCATTAGTAGCAATTTCCACCTTCCATACTAACAGCTGTTAAAGTGTGAATTCATTGAAACTTTGAGAGCTGAAATTGTTCATTAGTGATGCACAAGGGTAACTGAATGTAAAAACATCTTACAAAAAACAGTCTCACATTAAGAATGTTACAAAGATACTAAAAAACTGTAGGTGCATATTTCACTATTCAATAACCATATCTCTTCTATAAAATGTCTGCAACAATATGCATTTTTTTCCCATTCTCTGTAATGTAATGCCATTATCTTTAAAATTATGCATATTTAATATTTCGTTGAGAATTTCTAAATATAAATATGATTAAATATTTGGTATATTACTTAGATTTGGAAGCCATTGTTATTGTAATCTGGAGCACTGGATGTTGAGGAGTGCTAGTACCCTGGAACAGTATATAGTATACTAAATTCCCACATTAAAATCCCGAAGTTTGAGACTCCCTGAATTAAACGTAGCAATCTGGGGCATGCATCTTCACGTGAAATTGTGATGTTGGAAACCAGATGAACATTCAAAAATTAATAGCAATAAACATCAGTCAGCAATTAAGAATTGGTAAGTATAATTAATCTGCAGCGTTGTGTATTTGTTAATATTTCCTGTTTTAAAACTGAAAAATGTATGCAGGAAGTTCAAGGAATTGAGGCAAGCATTATTATTATTTTTTTTTTTCTTCTGCTACTTGCATCCCTAATTCATTTCTTAGTTGAATTGAATACTATAAGAATTTAAGAAAAACATGAAAATGTAGTGGATCGAATGTAGTGTGGTTGCTTATATCTTAAAAATCATTTCAACCAGGAAATTGTTTGCTTGAAAGCTAGAATTTCCATTCTTGAGAATGTCTGGTGTTGATTGTAAATAAAATCAATAGTTTCAATTCAGCTGCCATCATAATTTAGAAAATCTTGATTTAAATAAATTACAGAAAATCTTATGACAAGAATCTTCATGTTTGGTAGATTTTGATTTTTGTTCTACAATAATTTTGGAAGTTATTAAGGAAAAATTCCAGAGTTTTGCTCAATTTTTAATTAATTAAAATTTGAAAAAAAAAAAATGCTCTGAAGTCCACATTCCCACCGTCCAATGTACGTTTGTGCCAAATTTTTTAGCCCTAGGTCTGCCCTGTAGAGCACCAAATAACTGTAGACCAACACTAATCAGTGTGTGTGCAAGGAACTCTTCAGCAGCAAAAAGTCAATCAAATTAATGTGTGGCAGCACAAGTCAATGTAAATCAGCAAGTAACGTTAATTATAGCAATGATAAACAAGCACACAAAAAATGTAGTGAAAGTGTTTGCCGCAATTAAAACAATGAAATTGTTTGCTGCAAAATATAATTAAAAATATTTTTTTTAATTAGAGGAAAGGTGAAGAAATAAAATTCGTATAATTGAAATATTAATTTTTAAATTTAAAATTGTATAAAAATGGTTTTCGTGCAATAATAGTTGTATTTATATTTGTTTAAAAATTAAATTAAAACTAGAATTCAAGTATTTATATGAATAAACAGTTATTTTACACATAGAAATGATTATTTTAGTTAAATTTATTTGTAAATTTTTCTTTTAATCTGATATAATTTGAAAAAAAAATGCTCAATTAGGATTGAGCACATGACTAGCTGGCTAGTATACAACAACCAATGCTACTTCACTGCTGATGAATGGCAACAACTTACTGGTATACAAGCTGTGCTGAAAGTTCGAAGGCATTTGGGGGGGGGGCGTGGCTGGCTGTTGCATTTTTATATTAACCCTTTGCACTTGGAAAAGTAACAAGATGCATAATTATTCACTGATTTACAAGAGCTCATATTATTGCTTTGGAACGTAAAAAATATGTTTGTGTAAGTTCAGTTTCCCTGAAAAATTATTCTTGAACTTTGTAGTTAATATTTTAACCATCTAAATCAAGAAATGTCAAGTTGTTGCACCATCTAGAATGGTGACTGAGAGTCACGTCTCAAGTGCAAAGGGTTAATGAATGAACGCCCTAATTAATATACTAAGTCCCAAGTCATGCCTTCTTCTTGTAAGTGTAAAGTAACCTTCTTTGAATGATTTACTGGAAGACCTTTTTTTCCCCCCCCCATTTTAATTTGTTCTTGTTTCTGAAAGATACAGGGTTATATGCTACCTCTTGAGTTAAATGTTTTTCGTAACTTCTTTTAAATTTATCAGGGTGGCGACAGCACCGGGATGTCAGGGAATATTCCTATTTTGGAAATATCAGGAAATTCTTTAAAAAATTTGTAAAATCAGGGAAAATTAAATTGGCCTTAAACTTGGTGAATCTGTTCCAAGGAAACCAGTTTCTGTTTCAGGGAAATTATGAAGAATTGAAGCAGACGCCGGTGTATTTTCCCCTTCAGTTTTTCCCTTTCCTTTATTTTGAATGTTAGGCTTATCCTGGTATTTTGATTGGCTGCCTATTTGAAAGAATGGGTGTGGTTACTGATTGGGATAGGGAATGTTATTTTTTATTCTTTTCCATTTTCTTTGCTTTTTTTTCCAAAAAGAAGCATTCAAGCACATTTAGAAAAGAGATGAAGTGAACAGCTATTCACTTATTTCGCAAGCTGTGTGATCTGCGCAAATGTTCTGTGTTGTGATCTGGCCACATGTGGATTCTTTGCCCTGGATTAATTTTCAAGAAAAATATATCGATATTCATTATTGTCAATCTTCATTAAAACCTAGGTAAGAGGTAATTATTCGTATTTTTAAATATTTTTTTTGTTTCTAAAATAATTCTGTCTTTTGTAGGATTTGGAATTTACAAACTTATATCCATTTATATCTGCTTAAATTTCTTAGCAGAATAGACTATTTGAAAATAGGGTTTATTAATAAGTCGTATCTTTAAAGAAATAAGTTTTCTTTTTGCTTTTAATTTGAATTTCATTTTCTTTTTTTTAAATCTTTTTCGGTCGGTGTCGTTTGTCATGAGAGGAAGAGAAAAAAAATAATATCATTGAAAGTGAATTCGTCTCTTCTTAAAGGGCTCTTATATTAAGCGATTTTTTTTTTTTCCTGAATATTGCTACTAGATGGAAATAAGATTTCCCACCTTGAATGGTAAATAATAATTTATTTTCTGTAATGTACAGTCAGCATGATATCTGTTAGAACTTATACTGAAAAACTACTTAAGTTAATTTTGCTATTTATTAACAAGTTTTTTTTTTTGACAAAGTAAGCGATAAAGTAACCTCCAAGAAATTATTTCAATGTGGTTTCTATGTTCTGATGGCCAAGACAGATTGTAAAGCTGTTTTCATAGTAATGTTAGTAAAAACCATTTTCCAAAACTTCTTTTACGCATTTTTAATTATTCTTTTTATTTAGATATTTATCTTAATTGCCTAAAATCAATAGATTTGATACTTATAGTATTGGAAAATATTTTTTAAAATTTAAAACTTGGGTGCATTGCTGGGGAAACGAGAGATCAGTGAGTCGGTTATCACATATTTGAACACCAGAAGCTCAAGCAAAAAGCTGCTTACTGGCAAAAATTTTTTGCATTTTTCGAATTCAGGATAAAATATATATTAATTTTCAGCAATGAAAAATTGCTTTTTTTGGATCGGAAATTCAAAAGAAAAGAAACTAGAAGGGGTTAACCTAAAAAAATTAAACTTGTGTTCACATGACTGAGAATTCAAAAACGTGTATTTACATCTGTTTAGATTTCAAATTAATTTTGACTATATGCAAAAAAAGAACGATTCATAAGCAGTGTCTTGATAATAATAATAAAAAAAAAAAACGTTATAGTTTTAGTCTATATAGTTTTTGGTTTACTTTTTGTTTATCGATGTGTTTTTCTCTTTAGATACAAACAGCAGTGATGTCTAACTTCAAATATTCTTTTCAAGATGAGTGGAAAAACAAGTTTAAATGTATCCATGAATTGCCTGGAGATAGAAACCGTGCTTTCTGTTAATTATGTCAGTACACATTTAGTCTCAGCAATATGGGTCTAAGAGCTGTTACCAGCCAGCAAAGTGGAAAAAAGCATAAGCTAAAGCAAAACAGTGCTGCATCATGTCAAAGTGTTGTTAGTTTGTTTTCTTGTACTGAACCAACAGAAAGTCAGGCAGTTCAAAATACAACTGATTCAACCCAATCAAATTTATCCTTGGATGTCAATACTGCATCAACTTCATCTATAGATTTTGAATCCCGTGAGATTAAAATTAGCAAAATGAATAATTTCCCGTTAAAAGAAACTGTAACAAAAGCAGAAATAAAATGGTGTTTACAAGCAGTTTATACGCACAAATCCTTAAGATGTGCAATCTTTCCTAGACTTATTCCCAGATTCAGAAATTGCTAAAAGGATGCAATTAGGACGGGATAAGATGGCCTATATGATAGTGTATGGTATTGCACCATTTCTGAAACAAAATTTACTGGATGAAATTCTTGTTTCAGAACATTTTGTAGTGGATTTTGATGAATCCATCAACAAAGTTTCACAGAAACAACAGATGGACATAAATATTAGATTTTGGGATAGATGTGAAAATAGAGTAAAAACTTGGTATTTAACATCTGCTTTTCTAGGTTGGACTCGTGCTTCTGATCTGTTAGAAGCATTCACAGAAGCTACTAAGCCTTTAGATTTAAAAAGATTGGTTCAGCTTTCAATGGATGGACCAAACGTGAACAAAAAGCTTTTCAAAGATCTACAAGCACAAATTAAAGAACTGACCCAGAAATCTTGCGGATTACATGCTATCAATGTAGCATTTAAAGCAGGAGCTGTTGTAACTCAATGGAAAATACTAGAGTTCCAAAGAGCTCTGTATTACTTATTTAATAAGTCTCCTGCGAGAAGAGCTCGTTACAGTTTTTATTCAGGTTCTACACTATTCCCTAAAAAGTTTGGTGCCATTAGATGGCTCGAGAATTCTGATGTGGCTAACAGAGTTTTAGATATGCTTCCCCATCTTATGAGCTATGTTGATGCAGTTGAAAAGAACAAAGAAGCTCCTTGTAGCAACAGTTATAACCTTATTAAAGAAGCTATAAAGGATAAATTACTACCTACTAAACTTACCTTTTTTAGATCAGTTGCTTGCGAATTTGAAGGGTTTTTGCGAGAATACCAAACGGATGTCCCATTAATTCCTTTTCTGTTTAGTGACCTATCTGTTTTGTTGTAGAGCTTGATGGAAAGATTTGTAGGAAAAGATGTGTTGATGAAAAATAGCATCATGGAAATTGACTTAAATGATATTAAATCTCTTTGCACTGATAAGCAAATGGACTTGGGCATCTCTACTCTTTCTCGTATCAGGAAATCACAAGTCCCTGAAAAAGATGCCACTGCATTTCGGAAAGAATGCCGTCAGTTTTTATTGAATTGCGTGCAAAAGATGAGGGAATGTTCCCCACTGATTTATTCCTTGACAAAGGCTGTGCCATGCTTTGATTTGTCGATTGCATTGAAGGAAAAAAAATTTTCTAGATGTTTAGTTTCATTGCTCCTAATTTTGACAGAAAAAAGATTGGGTTGAAGGAATAGTAGCTGATAGGGCTAAAAGACAATTAATCGATGTTTGGTCTCGTCCTCATATTAGACAGTCTTTGCAACAATATAAACGACAATATGAGTGTATTGATATATTTTGGTTCAACTTATTAACTACAGAAGGCGCCTGCAATGATGCCATTAAAGTTTTAAAAATTATGATGATATTATGCCATGGCAATGCTTCTGTTGAAAGAGGTTTTTCAATAAACAGTGGTTGTTTGTGGGAAAATATGAAAGAAGAATCTCCAATTGCCAGAACGAGGGTGTTTGACTACATCGCTTCAGTGGGTGGTCTCTCAAATGTAGAAATTTCTAAAAAAATGATTCATTATGTGTGCAACGCAAGAGCATGATATTCGGATTCGAATGAAGCTCGCCGTAAAGAGCAGCAGCATAAAGCTACTTTGTTTAAAAGAAAAAAGGAGACAACACTTCAGCTGAAAGATCTGCAAGCCAAAAAGGTTAAAATTCAACAGCAAGCTCAAAGACAGAAAGATGTTATTGACGAAGAAATATCAGTTCTGAAGATTTTACAAAAAAACTTAACCTAGTTCAAGCATAAATGTTTTTGCATTTCCCGCTTCCCACATTTAGTGTTTATATTGTGATACGAGATGTATGCATGTGTATTCATTTTTATTTTTGAAATTAATGAATATTAAATCTTCTAAACCTTTGTTAAAATGTGTATGTACCATTGAATGAAAGAATTCATTTTTTTTTTAAATTTTATAGTTTTTAAGTAATCTTGGCAAAGTCACAAATTAAGCACACAAATAATTGGAAAATGATATTGCAGATTCTTTTGAAAGTTTGTAATTTGTATGTGGACTGACTGAAACGATATTGAATTTGAGATATTTTACTTTGTTGTAGAATGATTAACAATTTCGAATACATTAATTTTGTTTTTCTTATTTAGGATTGATTATTTTATTCAAATTAGAACTGACACATTATTAATTGCAATATGTAAATTTTAATATCTATTAAACTAATATTGGGTGGGTGTTCGCTAAAAAAATTACTTTACTTTTTCTTTAGTTGGACACTTTTTTCTGTTATTGTCCTTTATATTCACCAAGAAATGACTGAAATTATGATTTTTACAGCTTAAATTTTCGAAATTTCAAATTGTAATTAATTTTGATATACATATATTGACCAGTGGCATGTTTTTTGGGTATACTTGGTATGCAGCACATACTCGACTGATCCATCTCCGATTGTTTGACTGTAAGTTTGCATTTTTAAATTTAGGCTACATTTTTTTTTGTCCGACTCGCCACTGATATTCACTATTATTTGACTGTTTGTTTTTGAAGCATCGTTTAAACTTCACAATGTTGAGACTGTATATAAATAGTAAATGTGCACCATTTTCTTTAACAATACTTAATCATTTTATGGTTGATGTTCTTTTTTTATTATTATTATTTCAGAATATTTAATCTTTCAAAGAATATAGGTTTTACTCGCATGCATTTCAAATAACAAGGTTTACAGGTTTAATTGAAAATCGTCGTATTCAGGGAAATTTTATGCTATTTACTCTTGAAATCAGGGAATTCTCAGGGAACTTTTCTCTTAAGTTCCTGTAGCCACCCTGTTTTTGTTATTTTCTTGGTTTTACTACTGTGTTGGTCGAATAGCTGTAAATTTTCTTTGTTTTAACTGATCTTTATTCTTAAATGTTTTTATTTACCCAAGTTTGATGCAGTATATCCAAACATGGCTGTTGCACCTTAAATCCCAAAGCAGTGCAATCAATAGCTGTAAAAGAAAGTGCCATAAAAATCGAATATAATGTTCTTTCATAGCATAAATATATTTGTTCTTGTCATGCTGTATTTAGCTAATAAAAAAATGCATTGAAAGGTCCTTTTATTAGATTATTAGAGAGTAAGGATTTGTTATCTTTTTCCTCCTCTCTCGTATAATGAAATTTAGCTTCAAGATAGTAGTTGTGAAATATTTACTCTAAAAACTTTACAAATGTTTGTTGCTTAACTTTTCAGTGTCAGATAGCTAAAGATTCGTTTATTCTAATCTTTCCCATTATTTGAGAATTAATCTTGTGACTTCTAAGTTCTGTAGTTCTGCTGTAATTAATGAATATATTTGATGATTTTCAGTTGCTCTTATTAATTACCAATGTTATTTTATTTCATTTAGATATTGGTGCCACATGGTGAAAGCCGTTGATGAATGTCATAATGCAAAAGTATGCCCTAATAATGAAAACGGCACCTGTTCCTGCATAATAAGTTTCAGGCTAAAAGTGCCAAAAATAAAAGAAACTGACTCTCACTGTTCCGGCAAAAAACCACAAGAAATCTCATGTTTACGACAAGTGTTGCAAAGAATTTTATCGGCATCATAAATTAAAGACATATTAATTAATATATAGGAATAAGAGAAACCTTATGCCTACCACACATACAAAAAGTGTTTTCTTCGCAAGAACATCGAAAGAGACATTTACTGTCATATACAGCAGAGTAACCTCCTGTCTGCGAGTTTTGTAGTAGAGCATTTGTTTTCAAACAAAATTTGATTTTATAGACATTTGCTATACAGTTAATTTGATTTAAAAAATGAATTTCAAATAAAGCATTTGCTCCTGAAGGGAATTTAAAGAAACTTTTACGGATGCATACAAAAGAAAATTTGAATACCTGTGAGATGGGCAGTCAAGTATTTTCTCAGCAGGGAATTTTAAACAAACTTTTACTGACACAAAAGAAAGAGAAATCACATGTCTGTGAATTGTGCAGTAAAACTTTTTCTGAGGCACATCTTTTGAAGATACATTTTCGAGTGCATACAAAAGAGAAACCGTATGCTTGTGACATTTGCAGTAAAGCTTTTTCCCGAAAACAAAGTTTAAATATACATTTGCGGGTGCATATGCAGGAGAAACCATATGCTTGCGAGGTGTGCAGTAAAGCTTTTTCCCATATGAAAAGTTTAAAGAGACATTTACTGGTGCATACAGAAGAGAAACCTTATGCCTGCCAGATGTGCAATAAAATGTTTTCTCTGCAGAACAATTTAAAGAAGCATTTACGAACACATACGAAAGAGAAACCGTACGCTTGCAAGATATGCAGTAAAGCATTTTCTCAGCAGTACACTTTAAAGGCACATTTACGGGTGCATACAAAGGAGAAACCATATGCTTGCGAGTTGTGCAGTGAAGCTTTTTCCCATATGAAAAGTTTAAAGAGACATTTATGGGTGCATACAAAGGAGAAACCGTATGCTTGCGAGTTGTGCATTAAAGGTTTTTCCCATATGAAAAGTTTAGAGGAACATTTACTGGTGCATACAGAAGAGAAACCATATGCTTGTGAGATGTGCAGTAAAGCATTTCCCTACGCAATTGCTTTAAAGAATCATATGTGGACGCATACGAAGGAGAAACCGTATTCCTGCAAGATGTGCAGTAGAATGTTTTCTCAGAAGGGCTGTTTAAAGACACATATACTGACGCATACGAAAGAGAAACCGTATGCTTGCAAGATATGCAGTCAAGCATTTTCTCAGAAGCACCGTTTGAAGGTACATTTATGGGTGCATACAAAAGAGAAACCGTATGCTTGTGAGATGTGCAGTAAAGCATTTTCTCAGAAGCACCGTTTAAAGGCACATTTACGGGTGCATACGAAAGAGAAACCATTTGTTTGCGAGATCTGCAGGAAAGCATTTTCCCAAACGGGAAATTTAAAGGTGCATTTACGGACGCATACGAAAGAGAAACCATATGCTTGCGACATTTGCAGTAAAGTTTTTTCCCATACGGGAAATTTAAAGTTGCATTTACGGGTACATTTTGAATGAGTCCCATATATTTGTGATATTCTCCGGTAAATCTCTTTTGATCTACCATCTATATTTAGTGATGCTTATGAAAGAGGAACCTTGTGCCTATGTGATATGTAGTAAAGTATTTTACCAATGGTTTAATTTCAAAGCACATTTACTGATGCATGCAATTAGGGAAAACGTTTGATATATGTCATAAATCAATTTCTAAACTCGACCATCTAAAGGAATATTTACGGTGGCATGCGAAAGCGAAACTGTATGCCTATGAGATGTGTAGTGAACTGTTTTCTGATCAGCAAGATTTAAAGACATGTTTACAGATATATAGAAGAGAGTAACTCTACATCTGTGCCTTTTCCAGTTGAGCATTTTCTCGGCAGGAACGTTTATTGACACATTTATCAACGCATGCAAAACAGAGAAATTAGATCTGTATTTTTTGTAACATATTGCTAATCCTAGAAATTTGTTGAAATACCTATTTATGTGCAGATACAAAAGAGAATCCTCTTGAGCGATAAAGCATTTTCTGTGTCAGTAATTTAAGTAGACATAAATTAGGGCATACGAAAAAGAACCATTATCTATGTCTTGTCCAGTGAACATTCTCTCAGCATCATTATTTAAAGAGATACTTGATGACGCATTTGAAAAAGAAACTTTATACCTTCAACTAGTGTAATATAGAGATTCATCGATTATTCTTATGATTTATTTATCTTTTCATTTTTTTAACAAATTAAAGTGACATTTTCTAATACATTTGAAATTGACAAGAAAAATGAAGCAGACATTTATTGACTTATTTAAACCTTCCTGGCACATAGTTAATATGAGTGCATTTATATAAATAATGATAATTTTCACTTTGTGTATTATTTTTATATTAGTTATTAGCTGTTATACTGGGAGTTGCTCCGTGTAAAATATTTTCAATTTAAATTCTTATAACAGTTTAAACTTAATAAAAACAGTTTTTTGTATCAGTGTTCTTCCTTTTTCTCCTTAGTCCCTCTTCCTCCGGTAGGAACCGGACTCAATCTTGAATGATTTTACACTCATTAGGATCACTTAAAAATTTCTAAAATTGAATGAAACATCACAGAGAGATTAATTAACTTCATTGCATTGCAGTACAAACATATTGCCAAAGGTGCATGCTGCAAAATTAAAGTAGAATTAAAAATTTTGTCTTTCTTATTATATTGAAGGAAAACAATATTTGTATCATAATTTTAACAGTTGTACAAACATACAGGAATGAAGGATTTGATAAAACAATAAATTGGTTTGAATTTAATTACATAATAGGAAGCATTGTTACAAATTAGATTGAAATGGATTTGGAAATGTTTGTTAAATTTCATTAAAGGATAGTATTATGACATTTAAAAAGATAATTTTCAGCTTTTTAAGATGTTAAATAAATCATCTTCAAGCAATATAAAAGTTGGAAGCTATTGGCGAAAAATCATCAAAAATTGGGTTAATTTTTGTTTTTTAATGAAATATCTTTAAAAAATTATTTTTGAATGTTGGGAAAAGCACAATTGACCTAGGAATGCACCTCGAGATTGTCTTGCAAATTTCATCTCGCTACCGCTCACCATTTATGAGAAGTTCTTATGACAAAGAGGCCGGTAGAACATTTTTTTTTCCTCCCTAGATTCTCTCCCTTCGATAGGAACCGGACTTACTGAACGATTTGACACACTCATTAGAATCTTCTGAAAATTTGTGGAAATGTAGCAAAACATCTCACAAACTTTCATCACATATCATTAAGTAACATCACTGGATTACTGTGCAACCATATTAAAATGGGTGTATGCTACAAAATCAAACCGGAAGTAAGAGGTTTGCATTGGAGTTTATGTCAAAAGCAAACAAGCGATATTTTCTTATAACTTTAATAGTGGCGAAAGTACGTGAATGTAGGATTTGATGAAAGAATAAATTGGCTTAAATTTAATTTAATAAAAATAGAAAGCTCGCACGTTATTACAAATTGCCGTAAGAATGAATTTTGAAATGTTAATTACAATTTTGAAAAATTGTCCCACAATGAAATTACTATCAATTAGAAAACAATTTTTAACTCTTTAAGATGGTGTAAATATAATTTTCGTGCAATAAATATTTCAAAAGTTATTAGCGAAAATTAGCTTAATTTTCATTATTTAAGGATCTTTATCTGTTCCTGTTCACCTTTTTTTATTCTTGTCTATGTTTAGTAGATCTAAATTATATTTAATAGATCTAAAACATTTTTTTTTAACTGCCGAATATTCTGAACTTAAAAATTTCCGATCAACTACTATGCGAAGAATAAATTTGTCTTTGATATTTCGGTTTTTTTTTTTTTTTTGGAGGGGTGGGGTTTTAAACCTTATATTTTTATACAGGGATAATTGTGGTCCGTATTATTTTACTCTCTGAAATCCAAAATTCCAGTTTTGTGAAATGTATTCGTACTTTTTCTGAAATACACTTTTAGAGCAAATGTATCATTCAAAGATTCAGAACATGTATGATATGACAGGACAGAATTTCAAATATCCTTCAGTATCAATAATGTCAATATGAAATATTATTTATTCTCATTAAACAAAAATACCTGTCAATTTTAGGTCAGAAAATCACTGCAAACCCTGATAAGACTCATTTTAATTATGGTAAATATTTTAGAGATAATTACTTTGAGTAGCTGGACTACTTAACGAAATTCTTTACGTTACATGATTTAGTATCTTTCTACCACCAGTTTGTCATCGCTCACACTTGTTAATATGCATATTTTAGTTTGACATCTAATACCTGAAGAGTATAAAGTTTCTACATCAAAGGAGGTTGATCATGCT
>BGPR01010647.1:5109-49483 GCA_013235015.1 Araneus ventricosus
CCCAACCCAACTGGGGGTACCAGTATAGACGCCTTAGAGGCGAGAAGGTTTTCTTTTTTTTAATTAGCACGCGACTTCATTTGTTTGTACTGTGCTTTGATTTTGTAAAATCTGATAATAAAAGTGCTCACTTTTTTTTTGAGAAGGAGTAATTATTGACAATAGCCTTAAAATAATTATAATTCAATATTTATTCAAACTTTAGGAAAATAGAGGATTTCGGTGCTCTGTTCATTTATGGGGAAGCATTGATTTGACCATGCGGTCGTGCTGCATCCAATCCGAATAATTCGGTTATTAGAGGTAAAGCCTACTTGTAGTTTGAGTTGTAACAGGTAAACCTAAACACACCATCCTCATTTACGTTGTGCATGCCTGGAAGAAGCGAAGATGGATACGGATGTCGATAATAAATTTTCGGACGATGATGAAGTTGCATATGAAGTGAGTTTTTATCATTTAAGTATGAAGTAAAATAAAAGTTCCTTTTAGGTTCTAAACATCCTTCGTTTTGTAACTTTCGTTGGCATATATTTCCGTTTGGCATCTGATTTCATCATGTTTGTAGCAGCGTGACGAAAAAAAGAATTTCGTTATTTAATATGCAGCATCGGTTTTAATTCCACCCGCATCAACCTTTTATTCTCGAGAAAAGCGTTATTCTTACATTTTGCCTGGTTTCTGCGTGATTGAGGGCGGGGGGAGAAAAAGAAACGCATGCCATCTGCTGTTGTCATGTGTCGTCTATGACTGTTTTTATTATATTTTTTCTCATAGTTTGGCAACTTATTAATTTCATTCTTATTTTTTTTTCAAAGTGCAATGATTCAAATAAACTTCCTAAAACTGTAATTGATTTGAACTATGAATAGTGTTCTGATGTCTTCAGTTCCATTTAAAATAGTCCCAATGCTGAAGAAAAGCTAACTTAATTGATTCAGTTTTTCTTTTGGAGTTTGTGTGTAAATGATTTGATTTTGTTTTTAAACCTTTATTTACTTATTTTTTAATTTTTTTGAAAAATAGCAGTCTAGTTATAGCTTTTGGCAGCATGCTGTTTTGTAAGATTTAATGTTGTGCAAATTTCTTCATGTAATGCAAAACCAAGCCTCAAGAGAATTCATTATGCAGTGGTTAACTCTATTAGTGCAAGGTATTGTATGATATATATCTACTATTTTGTTCAGTATTTGTGCAGTATCGTGAAGATAATGCAACAGCATTGTAGAGCATCTTGTTCTAGTGGGGAAGAGTTGCTATATGAACATTTTTTGACGGTAAAAGTTAAGCTTAAGGTACGCAGCCATTCCTCTTCGCTTTGCATCGCCTACTTTTTGTCGCCAAGGGCAAGATGGTTTGCTGACGTGAGGGCATTTGTTTTGGGTGAGCAGTGAACATTTTGTTGTTCTTTTGTGTATGCGAACCGGGCAAATTTTTTTTAACTTAAGAAAACATTAGCGGCTTCGCTTTCAGCAAAGACGGAAGCTATTAGCTTTGCTTCTTCATTGAATGTTAGGAATCTACCTTCTTTTAAGAAGTTCCAAAATGAGTTCTTAACAAAATATTATGCAAATTCTATTAAATCCTCCAATAAAATTTAAATTAGTGCATAGCTGACCAATCAAGATGAAGTGCAGAACAATACTGCCTACTTAAGTATAACAATACTGCCACCAAAGTTATAGTTTTTTCAAGCAATAACTTGCCAAAATCATTACAATATTTTCTTATATTAACTTTAACACTGGCAAAAGTCTGCACGCGAAACAGTAATTTGGCTTGAATTTATTTCTATACGAATTTTTATTCTTATAGAAATAAATATATTATTGTTAGAAATTATGTTAAAAAAATATTTTTAAACCTTAATAGCAATCAGAGAAAACATTTCATCGCAGTGGAATTGATGGCATTGGAAAGATCATTTTCTGGTCTTTAAAATGGCATAAAAATAATTGTCTAATAAATATTTTAGAAGTTATTGGCAACAAACGTCTAAGCATTAGGCTTAAAAGCAGCTGATTTTTGTTATTTAATTAAATATCTTAAGAACTAATTAACTCTGAAAGTTGAAAATAGCACCTTTGACCTAGAAATATGCTCTAGAATGTTGTGTGTAAATTTCATGTCGCTACCGTTCACTGTTTAGGAGGAGTTCTTGTGACTGAACTACAAACAGACAAATACATGTAATTTCTGCCTTATTTTATAGATATTTATAAAGATAAGCAAAATTTTCAGAAATAAAGGTAAATTAGTTCAAAGTCTAACCATTGCCTAGCAACGGAGTAGTTATAAATTTGTGTTATTTCAAAATCATCTGCACGTAATTAAAAGTTATTAAACTTTAAACAAATTAATAAAAATTGAAGGAAAAATGTCACAAATAAAATTGGTATCATTGAGAAGGTAAAATTTTGAACTTTAAGATGGTATGAAAATATTGTTTATAGGACAATTTGTTCCGAAGTTACAGCAGAAAAAGTGATCACGTGATAGTTCATTTAAAAAATTATTCCACATATTTTTGCATTCCTGAAGGATCATGTGACAGTTGATAGAAAAATAAAATAATCTTCATCGCGAAGTCAATGGGCTTTCTTTGTTAATTATTTAATTTTAATCTGTAGTCAAAAATAATTAATTTAACGTGATTTCACCTACCCTATGTCCGTTCCTGGGTTTCAAGCTACAACTCTGCCAATTTTCATCCAAATCGTTTTGGTAGTTTTGCCGTGAAAGCATAACAAACTGATAGACAGACACACTTTCACATTTATTATATTATTAAGGATTTATTTCATCTTTCTATGTTTATAAAATCCTCAATTATGAACAATCGTTAAAAAGTAATCTTTCTTTTTTTTGGAAATTTCAGAATATTTTATTCTCTCTGTTCACATGCAGTTGACTTTATTTACATGTATTTCATTAATTGTTTATCGGTACAGCATTGCTATGTATATTTATTAAACAACAGTAAGTTTTCTGCCAAATCTCACTGCTTGTGTTATATAGTACTTACGATAAGTTGTTTTAAGACTGGTACAATTATGAAAAACTGTTCCTCAAGTTTGTTCTGTAATCAATAATCATATATCAATATATATAATATCACAAATTTCGTTGGACATGCAAAGGCATGTTTATTTAATTACACTATTAAATGAAAGTGAAATCTAATTTATTCCAGGATCATCATTTCACTGGAAAGAGTGATCAGGTAATATTACATCTTAGATGATATTTAAAATGTCCCACTTCATCACCATGTTTGGAAACGATGCTACAAACACATAATCACTGAAGCATATATCATACGGACAGCTTATCGTGGTCTGTTTCCATGGGTACGAGGGTAATGCCACTCGCCAAAAAAGTTTGTAACACGTGACACAACTGGTCAGACAGACTTTCAGTATTGTAGAAGGCGAACTACATCAAAGTCGCACCCGATTGGTTTGAATTTTCACTACTGCTGACAATTTTCTTTCACCGTCGTGTGCAATTTCAAGCCCGTTGAATACAGTCCACAATTTCCATCATCTTGTCTGACTGGTCACGTGCTGCAAACTTTTTTGGCATACATAATACAAACTGCCATTAAAAGTGACACAGGACAGTAATATTACCTGTAATGTTTAATCTGTCAGAGATCTGTTAAAATTAGATGAGGTTTAAATAATCATACTCAGTTTTCATAAGTTGAAAAAATGTGTCAAATAGTGTAAAGGCATTGGCGAGAAAGGACACTGTTATGGTCATTCAACATTGAGTTTGCATTTTTTTTTTTACAATTTTCTTCAGAGTTTATTAATTAGTCTGGTTAGTTAATTGCAGACTGATTCTTTAAACTGGTCTTTCCTCATTTTCATTGTTGTCTTCTTATCTTACAACTGGATTAGGGCTTTTTCTCAATTATTTTGAGATTTGGTTTGTAAACTGGAATCAAGTTCACCTTTATATTGCGTTCTAAAGAAGTGATGGGTAACAGGGTTCGTACGCGTCCTTAAAAGTTCTTACTTTTACATTTAGTCCTTAAATGTCCTGACAAATCCTTATTTTTATGCCCCATTTTTAAAAAAGTCCTTGAAAGTCCTCACTTTTTGCCACCTCAGCTAGAGCAAAATACATGCAGTATTTAGAAAGTGAAAGATCCAAAGTAAAGACTGAAACAAAACAACTGGAACGAAAAGCTCTAGGAGGAAATAGATTTTTTTTAAAACAAAAGAAAATGTTCCAAACCAAATGGGAAAGCAAATGATTTAGCTAATGAGGCTGAAAAGTCAAAGGACATAAATTTATTTATTCAATTGCATGAACTGAGAAAAACAATTATTGAAAAGAAATTAAAATAAATACCTTGGATGTAAAATTGAATGAAAAAAGTTTGGAATTAAAAGATATTTAATTGGATTACCAGTTTCATGGTTTTTTTTATCAATTTCCTAACTCATATTTTTAAGAATTTTTTTGTGTTAAATTTGTAATGTATCTTCTATCTATGTTTTATATTATAATTTATCATCTAATAGGTTGAATTTGTAAAAATGAGACATTTTATTTAAAAATGCGTGCGACAATTCATTAAGTTTATTCAATTTAGAGGTCCTTATTTTTTGGTTTTGAAAGTCCTTGATTTTCTTTTAAGGAAATGTGTATGAACCCTGGGTAAATTATGGCCCTTGCGCCAGATGCAGCTCAGAGGTTATGTCTGCCCTGCTGCAAATCATAGTATAATACTTGAACTCTTAAATGGTCTGTGTTGTCTTAAAGCAACTTACCCAATTTTGTTTTCTAAAGTACTGAAAGTAAGAATGAAGCCATAATGCATGTTGTTGCCAATAGAATACATACTGAAAATGTTACTAAATCAATTTACAACATATAGATGGCATCCTGAGTTCTGATGACAAAATGGAAATTTGTTTTTCACTTGTGGCTGCATCTTTTTTGCTTTGTTTATAGGCTTGAAAGCACTCTATTTTATTCTACAATGTTGAAGAAATTCCTTGTCCTTATTATTAGTTCTTAAAATTGATCTGTGTTTAATATTATAGTATTTTATCAAGGGAATTTTTTTCTCAACTACAGCCCATTGTTGCCAATTGGTAGCAAACTGTTTTTTATTCGTAAACCATACTAAAACAAAATAGGATTTTTTAAGCATTTTTTCCCATGTTTTATATAAGAAATGAAAGCTAAAAAACATTCTAAAATCAATTTTTTAAAAATTAGGTGTTTACGGGTTAAGATAAAAGTATAATCATTGCATGATTCAAGCTGGATTTCTGTGAACTTTTAGAAATACTTTCACAGCTTCATTCATTGCATTAGGATGAAAGAATTCTTAAAATATATTTTTTGAGTTTTTTAATAATTTATATTGCCTTACTATTATCTTATTCTTTTTTTGTTACCCACTCCTAAAAATATCTTAATGGGGTCGAAGAAAGCTCGAACATCATCTTACAACTTTAACTGACAAAGAACCATTCAAGTGTTTTGTAGAAGGCACTGTAAAATCAGGAAAAAGTTACCAGTATCAGCTGTGCCTATTTTAGACAATCATTCACAACTTTTAAAGAAAATTCAATTATCATGTCAAATGAATTTTTTATTGAACAAAGACAATAATATAAAATTTAAAATATGTAAATAAAAATTAAAATGTTAAATATTATGACTTGCAGTGTGGCAATATGGCCACAGGAGATACAACTACAGATGTTGTAGAACAATCTACATCATCATTCCGAAAGTAACAAATCCAGTGCCATAGACAGAACGCCGCCTCATGTCCCCATGCCTGATACCATTATAGCATCCATACTGGTTGGATGGACATGGGACAAAAAAAAGATGCCAACAGCACGCGATGTTCCCAGGTGGTCACCCTCCCAAATACTGACCGCACCTGATGCTGCTTAACTGCGGTGATCGGACGAGAACCGGTGCTTTCAGCATGGTATGGCCGTTGGCAAAAATATTTAGGGTTCGACCGGGATTTGAACCCCGGACCTCTCAGACAAGGGAATCAATCCTCTTTGCAACAGAACATGGTCCCTTCCCCAGCTACCTCCGCAGGCTCAACCTCCATCATTCCGATCGTTGTGCCTGTGGAGAAGTTGGTACACCATTTCACTACTCAATGACCTGCCATCTGACAGCATCATATCACTTTACTAAACCAAGTGAAAACCTAACTTTTATCTGGTGGGGAAATATTCTTAGCAGCAAGCTTTCAAGACTCAAAATCATCAACTTGGTCTCTTTCTTAACCCTCTGAAGCCCACAGTGCTTTGAAATCTAGTTCTTATAAAACCCAGACCGGCTGAGGTCAGAGATGAACGAAGGTAAACATTTCCCTCCCCCATCTAAATAGCAAGTGGTCATTTGAGTCTTGGGAGATTCTTTTATCGTCACGTTCCTAACATCCAAACCCTTGTTGACTGTATAGGGATTGTTTACAAATTGTGATAACTAACAGGCATTATAGCAAGAATTTTTAACACTAAGTAAGCAGAGAGCTTAAAGTAAATTGAGCATCTTCCTCGAACAATTACTCGAGACATCAATCAAGAGTGACAGTGGGAGGGGAAGCAACCATTGTTAAAAAGATAAGATTGCTCCCCACCGTTTACCGACCATTTTCAAAAAGGGGAAAGAAATAAGCATACGACATTTTGGCCACTGGGCCGTTTGCATGACGGGCCATATTAGAAGTCAGAGGGTTAATAGAAAATGACTTGATAAAATCTGAATATGAACAAAATAATACATCTGGCGTAGACTCCTTCTCGGATTCAGAAACTTTTTCTCCTTCAACAAGACAAACAAGGTCTCAAACCTCCATCATTGAGCAAGAATAAATGAACAATTTTTTAAAAAAAACTTTTTCATTTTGTTTCTTATAAAGGGACAGTTTTTAATTTTAGCATCGTAATATGTTCTCACAATCCTTTTATAAATAACAATTTAGTAAACAATTGCAGCAACAGCCTCAAGTTCTGTTGGGAGGCTGCAACTGTTATCCAACAATGTATTGCATGTGTTTTTAGTTATACAAGTTTGTAAAAAAATTTTTAAAAGCCTTTCTCTCGATAAAAGTTCACGTATACTTACCCAACTGACAAGGAGTCATCCTGGCTCCAAGGTCGGAGGTATGGCCCTTGGCGATACATAACTGATTCCAAATTTTTGTTACTCCTCACTCCTCAAAGGTCTTTGAAGGTAGATAAAAATGTTTGAGACCATTTCCAATTGATTTCAAGGTACTTCTGTGTTGTAGCTGCCACTGAGCTTACTTGGCAGCCTTCGGATTACACCAAGATTGCAGCTATGTGCTAGCGAAGCTACTAAGTTCCAGCTTCCGGTGCACACTTCAGATGTCGCAGACATTGTGAACACAATTTCTTCTGCTTCATTTGTGTAATTAAAAGAAGCAGATCTATTAATTTCATTCAATGTGTTAGGTTTTGGCTCCTGCGGCTAGCGAAGACGTAGGATGTTTTTTCAGTTAAAAAAAATCTTCCCAGTGCCCACTTAGCAGCCTCTTAAGAAGGAATAATTTTAAAAAGCCAATGAGAATTTAAGAACAAAAGCAATGTGTAAAAACACAAGCAAAACAGCGACATGTTGCTAATATAAGAACTTGTGCTGTTTTTATAGGACTGCAAATGTTTTGGCGAGATTTTACCATCATCTTGGCGATATATTTCGGTTGTTTGGCGATTTAATACTGGGGGCCGTTATAACACAGAAGTACCAATTTCAAGAATGAATATAAAATATTCTCAAGGTATCTGAGAGATCTGCTATGCCTACTCGATACAGCACTTGGTAGTGACCATAAGCAAAAATAAGACATTCTGCTGCTGTACCACATGTAAAGCACATATCACATGGAGAGCCATGATGTTCGTAGGCGCAAGTGCAATGCCACTCACTAAAAAAGTTTGTAGCATGTGACTGGCCAGACCACAGAGAACAAAATAAAGGAAATCATGGACTGTATTCAACCAGCTTGAAAATACACATGATGGTGGCAGTAAATCTTCAGCAGTGCAAATTCAAACCAATTGCTTGCGACTTTGATGGTGACTTAGTTTTCCAGCGATGATCGAAATCCTGTCTGACCGGTTTTCTCAGTGCGTCACCTGCTACAAACTTTTTTAGTGATTGATTTTAGTGATTAACATTGCACCCACGAACACAGAACACGATAGCTCTCCGTGTGATATGTGCTTAAGGAAAATAAAATTAGGCATAATGGTTATCTATTTTTTCTATTGAAGAAGGATTTAGTTAGCTTTGTAATGAAGTCTCAGATTATACTGAAGTTTTGAAATCTTTTCTAATGTTTGTATTCTTTCACACCAGGGTATTTTCACACATTCGGCCAAGTGTAACTAGTATACTACTTAATGTTTCATGCTGTTAAATAAAAGGGCATCAAGTCTTGATTTGTACAGAATTTATAGTAACTGAAGGAACATTGTGATTGGTATTGCTATTGTATAAATGAGTTGTAAACTGTAATTTAATGAGTTCAAAAGATGTTTAATATGTGAAAAATAAAGAATATTTTTCTTGAATTAAACTAATTTAGTAATTTTTGAACACCTTTCTATAAATGTATGTTAAAAATTAGCTTCTCTTTGGTTTTGCCCGATAATTATTGGAAGAAAAATCTTTGAAAAAGAATAAATAATAATAATGTACAGATTTTTACCCAATCTATCCAAAGGAATGTATCCATAGAACAAACACCATACATGCCAACTGCTACAGATTCTCCGTAATTATTATGGATTTTATCGAAAATGTTCGCAAACTACGGAACTATGAAAAAGATTAAAATTTCTACAGAAATGAGTTTTATCCGTCTTGTATTTTTTATTCAGATAAGATATTTTTCTTAAAAATGGAGAATTTTGTTTACTTAAAATATGATGAAATATATAAGGTGCGCCCAAATAAAAAGGAGACATTTGCTGTATCGGCGTTGTATCAAATCCCAGTGAGTTAATGTGCTGGCCAATAGATGCCGTGGTGGTATTCCCACTTGCACCTGCATAGTTAACGGCTTCACATCAATATCCTCATTTCTGGAGAGTTGTTTCCACAGTTTGTTGCATAATGGATTCCTCCAGATCAGCACAAAGAGCAGTTATCCAATTTCTTTGCACAGAAGGGGAGCATGCTTCACAAATTTATTGCAGGATAAAAGAGGTATATGGAGAGCAGTGTCTCGCACAGTGCACCATATTCCGGTGGTGTCAGTGTTATGAGGCGGGACGTGTAAACATCAAGGACTTGCCACGCCCTGGGCAGCCGCATGTTGTAACCAACAATGCCACGATTTTGGATGTGGATGAGCTCATACGGCAGAATCATCAGATCAACACATGTGAAATTGTTTTTGAACTGTCAATAAGCAAAGGAACTGTGCATCACATAATCCACAAAAAGCTTGGATATGGCAAAGTTTGTGCACAGTGGGTGCTCAAAGCTCTCAAATGGGATAGTGCTTATCCAGGACAACGCTAGGCCACATGTGGCCAAGAAGATCCTCAATCTCCTTGAAAAATTTCGATGGGAGGTCCTGCAACATCCTCCTTACAGCCCTGATATCTCCCCATGTGACTCCCATATCTTCGGCCCCTTAAAAAAAATCTCTGAAAGGTCAGAGGTTCACCTGTGACAAGGAAGTACAGGACACCGTGGAAAACTGGATCCATCAGGAACCCAGGAGTTTCTACACTAAAGCCATCCACTCCCTTCCTATGCACTGGGATCAGTGTATCAATGTCAATGGCGATTATTTACAGATGTACTGTTCCACATGAACTGTAATTAGAATATTATTATTAAAATTTCTTTACATATAACTGTAGTCTTCTTCTCATTTGGCCACACCTTATATAAATGATCATAAATTCAAAATTTTAACACAAGTCTGTTTCCGTGTGTGCATGCGTGCGTGCATCTGCCACCCCATAGACCTGCTATGGAGAGTCACCATTCCAATGTTGGCATGTATGACATACACAGATTTCTTCACTATTCTGTGAAGCACAAAATGTTCCATATTGTGTTGGTTATGCAAGAACCCAAGAGTAATGCAAGAAATTTGAGGGAGGAACTCTCACTGGTTCTCATGAATTCCTCCAAAACAGACCTTCAATTTATTCAAAATTCAGTTTAATTATGATAGTATTGATTGTATTAATTAATTTAAGTTATAAAACTTTCATTTATTTTTTCAATTGTTTATTTGATACTTTTCCATTAGCCGGGCGCAAATCTCGGCAATTGTGAACAGCCAAGTTGCCGAAGCGATCTTCCGTTAGCCGGTCGCAAATGTCGCCAATTGTGAACCAAACGCGAGCCAAGTCGCCAAGAGTATGGTTGTAAGAAATTTGGCAGAATTCTACATTATTTGGTGATTTTTCACTCCCCCGGCTAACGGAAAAGTACCGTTTATTTAATAGTTATTCCAAATATGTGTGCATATTTTTGGAAAACCCTGTGTAATTTTTGGACCGTAAAGATATTTGTCATGATTGTTTACTAAATGTAAGCTTGGTCTGCTTTTTGTACGATTGTCTTAAATTAGTCCTAAACATGTAGATCTGTACTCCCCCAAACATATTCAACTGTGTTTATATGTATGTTCGCATGCAAGTCTTAAATAGCACTTCATCAAAGAGATGTGATGTTGTGTTATTTAACTGCTGAAGGACCAACTTATTTTGAAATGGAAGGTATTTAGGATGAGCTAATTCAGGTTATGTCTTTAAAGAGTAATGTATCTCCCCTTAAGCTTTTTGCATTTGTTTACAAAACTTCAAGTTGCAAAAGTAAATGGTCTAAAATTTTGGTTCATTTGCCCAGGTGTATTGTTTAGAACAATTTATTTAATTATTAATTTAATTATTTTAACAATTAATTTTTAATTTATTGAACTATTGATCATAGAGAGATAAATTTTATATCAATCGGTAGAAAATTGTATTTCACTATTTTAGAGCTGTTAAATTTGAGATTAGAACGACAATTACTCTTTTAAATTTTAAATGACTGAAATTTAGATTCTCTAACAATGTAATAATGCTGTTTAACGTCTCACGGTTCTATGGTGTTAGTTTTATTGTTGGTGACGTCAGAGCGTCACTGAGAGATCTGGGATATTATATTAGTAATATGTGTTACAAATTGTAATGCATTTTGCTGAGTTATGCTACTTCTGAATAATATTCAAATATATTTACTGGGAAATATATGAAAATTGAATAGTCTAAAAAGTTTTTCACCAGTTTTGTTTTGAACTTTGACTTGACTTGAATTTGTGTTATATGATTTGAAACAATAAAAGCTATTATTCCCTACTTCCAATTAGATGTTTGAACTTTGTTTTATGAAACTAATTTTGCAAATAAGAATATTTACATTAATAGTACTTAATTTAAAATAATTTAAAAAAAGGACAGATGAGCTTAATTTTCATAAGCTAGCATTTCATTCCTTAATAAAGATATATTTGCTGTGATTTTGTTTATAATTTCTCTTTCCATTCTAAGAAGTCTTTACTGTAATCAATGCTCCATCACAGTGCGTGTATTGTTTGCTAGTTTGATCATGTAAAACAAATTATCTATAAATTACTTTTTACCACAAAAAGCTTTAATGAAATTTTCTTTTATTTGCTCTGTGTTTTAAGATTGCTATTGATTTATGGATTGCACTTTTGTATTTCAGGCAAATGTACGACTCACCAAAACTCTGAGTGACGTTTTAAACTTGTTCATATATCCTATAAGGCACAGTGGTAATATCTCGCAAGATTCCACATGCCTTTCTGCTAGAATAAAGCCCAAACAGCAAAGGGTAAGACTATTTTCTTGTACTGAATGAAATATTTCTTATACTAAGTGAAAAAAAAATTTCTGATTAATAAATTTAGCTTATATTTCTGTAGTAAAAACTGGAACTTTATATTTCATTTTCCAATTTTTTTTATAGAGTAATTTTTAAAAAGGATCCAAAATAGAAAGGGAAGCAACTTATATTTCTCATTATACTCTTTTACCATTTTGTTTCAAAATTACTTTCTTTATATTCCAGCTTCCCATCAGCTCAAATAGAAACTTTTAGTGAATAGAAACACTATCAGCTATTCAATGAATAAATGAGGAGCAAACATTCAAACCATGCTTTCTCCTTCGGATACAATTTTTCAGGAAACAGGAAACAAGCTCTGCAGGAAGCACTTTTTGATTGAAACCTCAATTTTCTAAGTAGGTTTATAATGGGATAAAACTTGTTTCAGTTGAAAATAATAGTATAAATTTGTACTATTTAATGTTGAGTTCAAAGAAAAATCACTAACTCATTTTTTTCTGTTTTTGGAGAAAACACGGTTTGAATGTTTGCTCCTCAAATATGATTCCACTGTTTTTAATGAATGTCTGTGGAGCACTACTTGCATAGAACTGAATCTGGAAACACTTGTATTTGAAAGGCTTGACAGCAATCTTTTAATAATTAGTATCTGGCATCTGTTAAAAGTGCAAAAATAAAAAATATTTTTTAGTTCATAAAAGTTCGACCAGTCTCTCTTTCTTGCCAACTATTTTTTATAATTTTCTATTAAAATATTTGTGATATTTCAGAGATTATAAAATATATTAAATTAATGTTTAATAATGAAATTCCAACAACTTAAAATGAATGAGGGTATCTTTTCTTCCTTTAATTATTTCTTGAACTCAAAATCAACTGAAATGGCAGCTAAGAGATGAAGGATTTGTGGGGTCGCTAAATGTTCAATAATATTTCATCACTCTTTCGATTTATATATGGATGATTAATTTTAGTTATTGAATAGTTTTGTAATAACAATTTCCTTAATTTGTATTGCCAGTTTTTATCAACTATTAAAGCAACCTCTGATTTTGTTTTTTCTTTTGTATGCTCTTAATTATTTTGAAAAGAATATAGTATAGTAATATTCAAAAGCTAGTGAATGAAATTGCATAGAATAATGCTACTTTGTAAAAGTATAGTTCAAGTGTAAATTAGAGCCTAAAGTTAATAGTCCAGATATGTCTCGCTTATTTAGTAATAGTTCAAGTGTAAATTAGAGCCAAAAGTTAATAGTCCAGATATGTCTCACTTATTTAGTCATAGTTCAAGTGTAAATTAGAGCCTAAAGTTAATAGTCCAGATATGTCTCGCTTATTTAGTTCAGATTGGATTTTTCATCTAAACTAGATGTCAAAGAATTTTTTTTAAGTTTACTTAAAATGTTAATGTATTTTATCTTTTCAGTTTTGAAATCATCTAACAAAATGTTTTGCATTTACATCAGAGGAAGGTTAATTGTGAAATTCAATTTTGTATTCAAATCTGAAATATTCAGTCTACCTTCAAACTTTTTGTTATAACGACTTATAAAATATACTTTATTTTATTGCAACAATTGAATTTGTCCATAATAGGGAGCAAATTCAGACAACCAAACATCAAATAAACAACAAAGCTTGTTCTATAAGCAAAGCCTCTGATGCTTATCATATTGTGAACTGCAAGAATAGCTTACCTGTAACTGTAACGTAGTTTATGTTCTAATTTCTATGCTTTTAACTTGTATGTTGTTTGCATCTAAATAAATGTCTTGTGTTCCAAAGCTGCCTATAGCAATTTAACACCTCCTTATACACATGGAAATAACACCAGTTGAAATATTTTTAAAAAAATTAAATGCACGATTGTGATACATATCAGACATTGCTAAATTGATGTTTGCGATATATTAACTGTTACGTCAGCTACAGCTCATGTCATGTGTTGGTATTACTCAATTTTTCAGTTTTTTTTAAATAAAGTATCTTAAATATTTATGAAGAATTTTCATCTTGGATGCTTGTTTAAAGTTTAGTCTTCTATCTAAGTAACTGCATTTTAAAATACAGATATCTATAGTCAGAAGTGGCCTCAAGTAACTTCACCATCCGAGCGAGGCAACAATATGTCGTTCCTTCCCAACTAATGTATTTCTTTAAATTCTATAATGCCTGTATTCAAAAATGGTGAATAAACTTTTGCTTATAAATATGCATCTTGTACTGCAAATATGACTTGATAATATTTTGGGGAGAATTTTTAAAATTCAGCTATATTTATGATTATATAATGGTCTTACTGAAACTAAAATACTATATATATTTAACACATTTTCAAAATATGACTTTATATTTCGAGTTTATAAAAACATTTTTTTCTTCACATTCCTGCTTTGGCATCACAGGCAGTTGCCCAAACTTCGGTCCGCCTCTCTTTATAGTTGTACTTCTAATTACTCTTAAACTAAAATATGGCCTAGCATTTGGTTAGGCTTAATATTTATAAATTTTATAAAAAGTGATAAGTTTGCACTGTAATAAAAAGAGAGAAATCTGCCCCTTATATCCATTGAACCCAGTGAAAGAATAAAAAATAATCATATTGTGTCAAAGTTTTTTAGGTAATCTTAACACATTTACAGGTGGAACTGGAATTTGGTATTGACATCAATGCAGGCAACTATGATACCAGCAGAGGTGAACAGATAGCTTATAATGTTGATGGCCAAAGCTCAAACGGGGAATGCTATTTTAACAGGTAAATTCTCAACCTTTTCTGTAATATGGTATACTAAAGGTACCTTCCTTTGTCAAATATCATGCCTTTAAAATGATTTGTTCCTTATGATTTTCTGCTTAGTTTCAAAATATTGAGTTCTTTTTATTGCAATAGTTAATCAGTCATATACATCAAAACTTTAATAATCAAATATTGTTATGGATACTTTTAGGGCATCCTGTAACATATAAAAACTGAATCGTGTTTTAAGGTGATAGGGATCTAAATATTTAATTTCCAATTTGTTTAAATACTATGCCATGTATTTAACATGTTCACACTAGCATGACCCACTGGTGGGCTTCACTTGAATAATGCATATTTAACAGCCAGCGTGAATGTGTTAAGAAATGAAATAAATATAACATATATTTCATATCCAATTTTTTTATTTTCTTGTATGCAAATTATAAATGGAGAATATAGTGTTATCAATTTGTTCTCAAACTTTTTGTCAATTTTGTTATTTGTTTCTGATTTTAAAAGATGTATTATGTCTGTGTATCTGTCTTAAAAAATTATTATTGCAACATAGAAAGAAAGTGTTTTGTATTCTTAAAAATTAATTATTGATTTCAAAGCATTTCTAGTTTTGAGAGCTGTCGATTTTGTAAATGATATTTTGATTTTTTTTGTTGTAGCTTTTCTGTTCTCCTGGCCGAGAATTCTAACATGTCTTTTTATTTTTTTCTCTTAGAACCATGAAATTTTTAGTAACTTTAGGTGTTGGAATAGAATTTGAATTCATTCTTTATCATAATTCTCTCTTGAATACTTAGATTCAAAATTGCCTTTAGAAAGTGCTTTTTTTAGTATAGGATTAAAAAATATTACAGGATATGATCAATATTTTAGAATATAAACAAAATAATTTGTATTTAAATTATTCGAATAATAACTGAAAATAAAAATAATGCTTAGATAAAAATGACCTATGTATACAAGTATTTCTAAAGCTGTATTGTATCTTGAAAACATTGCTATATGAACATTACTTAAGAAATATTTGATGAAAACTAGTAATTCATATTATTGAATTTATAAATGAAGAAGAGCACTAACTGATTATTTTTAATTTCCAATTGTGTATTCCAAAGTCATTGCCACGAAATGTATGTTAAAAGTGTTCTTAAATGTTTATTGACATATTACCTTAAACATTGCCACCTCATTTTTTCGATCAATATACCAAATTTTTTTTTCAATTTGTTATATGTAACATGATTTTTATACCTTTTAATTGTTATGTTTACTCCCTGTAAAAGTAAGACTCTTCATCTGAAATTGATTAATTAGTGCTTTTGCCGTATTGGATTTTATTTATATCATTTCAGTGGCATCATGGATAAGAAATTGCTTGTTGGAACAAAAGTTCTGGATTCAGACCTCAATTATGCCCTTGGTTTTATGAGAAAAGGTAGTTTTTTTTCAACTATTCTTCAGCGATGAATTTGATAATAGATAATTTCTTACTTGTTATTTTTGCTCTTACTCTTTTTTTTGAATTTTTGATTTGTTTCTGAAACCTCTTTTACTATTCATGAAAATTTGTATTTCAAATAATATTTGGTAAAATTAACAGTGAATGATTACTTAACATACATAATCTTTTCCAAGATAATTTTTGAATTTTACTTTTTCCATTTTTGAGATAATGCATATTGTCAACATTTCAATTGTGTTTGCTGTATGGTGGACCGATAAAAGTCAATTTTTTTCGTGTTACTATACAGCGGGAAAATTTGTAAATTGGTAAGGAATTAAATGATGAAAAAATTTAATTGATTGATATCTGTGTCTTGAATGGGCCTAAAAAGTGTCGAATTTAGGCTGATTTTTTCATTAATTTTTCAAATTTCTCTTAATCTATTTATTATAGCATTAGGTGTCAAGTACTCAACTTCTTTAGAGTAATAAATTTTGTTTTATAAAAATTGGTCTATAACTTCCTGTCACAGATTCCTTTCAAAGTTGTGAAAATTATGCATGTCATCGTAATCTTTACACATCATTTTGTCGATTGAATGCAGTATGTGCATAGCAAAAGTCAAATAAAAATAGAGTACTAAAACATCACCTAGAAAATTTTTAAGTAATAAAAGAAAAATAAAAACACACCAAGGGGCGAGCCTCATGAAGTTCCCAGGCCAGATTCTATTCTTATTTTTTCTGTCATTTTGTTACTTAAGTTCAGATTGTTTTATTTTTGTTGAATGCATAGCAAGAGGTTATTTAGGTCTAAAAAATATCGAATTTATTTTTTTTCTTTGTTTAGGGTAACACTTACAAAACTTAGGGATGAGATTCTTTCACTTTTTGGAGGATTTCCGCTTTTTTGTTATTTTGGAGAAATTTCGATTTTCAAATATATATATATATATATCCATTTTTTTTCTTCTTTTTTTTGCCGCAAAAATTTACTTTTTCTTCCGAAAATTCCGCTTTTGCACAAAGAAAAGAAACCTTTCTATCTTCCATTTTTGAAAGAAAATTCTGGTAATAGTTAATAATAGTTAAATACTCTTTTTTTTATATGTACTTAATTCTAAATAATTAAGTTATTAATTATTATAGTGCAATATTTTCATCATGTTGCATGTTCTGATGTTTTACTTCTTAAAACATCCTTCGCGTATAAATAATGGTACAAATTTTTTGCTCGCGTATGATTTCAGTTTTTTTGCTTTTTTGCCAATCTCATCCCTGAAAACTAAGCTCCAAACACTAGAATATTATTTATTAGTTCAGAACGTATGCGAAGAATACAGAAAGTAACAAAAATTAGCCCATCTTTTAAAAAAGACTTCCGCTACCAGCATATCAAACTAGTGGAATAAAGATATCAAGGGGGATAGGATACATATATGGTGGCAGATTACTGCTAGGGACTCCAATGCTAAACTTCCACTGTACGTAAGAGTACATCTTCTAAAAACTTTTTCATGAAGTAACTGAATCAGCATATTTAATTTTCATTTTATTGGACTTAATATAATATCATCATGTAGTTTTACCATGCCATTAGGATTCATCTATTTATTTGTTGAAATTCATTCATTGATATTGTTTTAAATTTTATTCTTTAATTTATATTTGACATAGATTTTATGTGATTGCTGTGATTTATATATTGATTACTCTTCAGGATTAAGTTGATTTATTGCATTGATTTAATTTTTATTATTGATTTGTATTTCAGACAGAATTTCAATGTGATTTGAGTGGTGCTTGCATATTACTATTGAAATATAGTTTTCATTTTATCTCAAAAACTAGAGCCAATCTGACAAAAAGAATGTTGCTTTGGAATTAGTACCACAAATTACCTTAAAACCACTAGAATATCATTGGCAAAAAAATCAGTGTTGACCACAGTTATTTTTATATATAAAAGGCAAATACCATGACTCACTCACTCACTCATGGCAAAATCTCCCAAATCGGGAGGCCTAGAAACTTGAAATTTGGCAGGTGGTTGCTTTTCGGGTGGTAGGTGCTCACTAAGAAAGAATTTTCCAACATTTTAATTAGAATGTTAATTAATTAAATTTACCTTAAATTTTAACATTTTTCCGCAATTACTTCAGAGCATATTGTTACAAGAAAACCATTTTAAAACCACCTTAAAGTTTAAAAAAAAGCTTTTCAATGGCACCAATTTTGTTTCTATGTGGCGTTCTGTTTAATTTTAATTAATTTTTGAAAATGTTTTCAAACACAATTTCCAGGGGAGAAAAGGTATTGTTTACAGTTCCTCAAGGTCACAAGAAATGGAAAGGGAGGGGAGGCTTTTGCTACAGGTTTACGATCTAGGAGAGAAATGCTGCCCATTCATAGTTCGCACCAGTGGAGGCGAGTCCCTGGGGCGAGGAGAGTTACCCCCTCTTTTTATTGAAAGATTAACTTTTTTATTTCATTGTAGCTGCCTGAAACTAGGAATTGCAAAAAAGCAATAGAGTTTGAGAAAACTCACTAATTTTTAAATTTTATTCTCTACCCCCTATACTCCCGGGTCTTTTAGATGTCAATAAATGTTTTGCCGCCTCACTTTTTCCACCCAATCTGGCACCCACTGGTTCACACGGGGCGTCCAGCATGCTCCACTTTTGCTATTATATTCAGCGTTAATCATTCTACTGAAGATTGATAGATGAATTGAGTGAGATATATTTGAAACGCACTTTTTATGTTTTGTTAGCTGTGATACATCATACAGAATTGTATCCCTGGCAGTTTAAAATTTACGTCTTATTTATTTTACTATCTGTGAAATAAAATATTCACTTTTTTTTAAAATCAATCTTTCCTGTTTTGTCGCAGGCGAAAGCACGATGGGGAATACTATAATTAATATAAAATACAAAATAAAAACTAATTTAAACAGGCGAACCAGCTGGTCGCCGAAGGCGGCTAGTTATTACATATACAGTAAAGCACCGTTTATACATCTTTCAAGGGACTGATGTAAAACAGCATATAATTAAAGGACATATAATCAGAATTTTAATACACATTTTGATTATTACAAATTTAATGCTACTTATGCCAATTCAATTAAATGTAATAATTTTAAAATTTTGTTCAGATAGAACGGGTTTGTTACTTCATAATATTGGAAACATTAATTAAATTTTAAAATTAAACATTTATCATAAAAGTGAAAAAATTGAAACTTCTTTGCATATCTAGAGTGCTAATCATACATGTAGACGTTTAATTAAAAATATCTTTAATCATCATCTGACGAGCTGACTGTCTGTGAGTATTTACAGCAGGGGTCTTTAACCGTTTTGTACCTACTGCCCACCTGTTAGTAGTAAAATTTTCTAACTGCCCACCTGTTAGTAGTAAAATTTTCTAACTGCCCACCTGTTAGTAGTAAAATTTTCTAACTGCCCACAGGTTCCACAATAATGGAGATTTATAAAGTAGAGAAGTAACTTTACTTTATAAAATTTATAAAGCAGAGCTACAGCAAGTTAAAGCATATAATAATAATTACTTACCAAGTACTGTATGTCAGATTTTCGCTAAGTTTGGCAGAATAAATCTTTATAAAACAACTTACTATAGCTAAATCTATCTTTTTGGTTGCTCTGCTACCACCCACCATGAAAGCTGGAACACCCAGTAGTGGACCACTAAGGACCAGGTTGACGGCCACTGATTTACAACAGGTAAACCTGGAGTTTACGGTGCCGGCCTGCTTCTTGGCACAATTTCATATGCCGTCGCCAAATACTGTTTTGGATGTGCAGTACGCTTTTTGTTGCTCTCTTGCGCATGCATCCCCTGAAAACGAGAGATTGAGCATGCAATGCCTGCGGCATTTCAAGTGTGTACCGGACAAATTTTTTAACTTAAAAAAACATCAGCGGCTTCGCTTTCAGCATAGCAGGAAACTAGTAGCTCCGCTTTTTCATTGAATGTTAGGAATCCACGTTTTTTAAAAAAATTCCGAAAACGAGAATTTCCGCACGCAATGCCTGCGGCAGTTGAAGCATGTACCGGGCAAATTTTTTAACTTAAAAAAACATCAGCGGCTTTGCTTTCAGCATAGCAGAATAATCGTAGCTTCGCTTATTCATTGAGAAATGAAACACACAGAATAACATACACGGTACTGAACCGATATTCCATCCGAAGAATTCGAATTTATCGACCAATTGCATCGAAGAGTTGAACAAAACAGTCCAATTGAAACGGGACGCAATGTAGCCTGATAAGCGAAACACTGATGAAAGGATCAATTTGTGCGCATGCACGCTTGTCACTCGTTAAAAACATCTAAACGCAACCACAATAAATGTTCTCTCATCGCCGTTTTTGGCGGCAAAGTATTTGGCGATCCTAAGAGGAACGAAGTAGGCGGGCACCGTGAACTCCAGGTTAACCTTACAACATTATGAATTGAATTATGCTCATTGAATGTTTTTTCACTAGTGTTTTGACCAACGAAAAAGGAAGGTGTAATAACTTTTCATGATCATTTAAATTAGCACCAGGTGATTTGTCTTCTATTAATTCACTAGAAGATGGGCTGTTAACTTGCCAACAATGTCTCAGATCTGATTGTCACAGATTTATTAACTAAAGTTGTATTAGAAAATTTCATGCACATTGGCAAAGTGTTTAGGAAATAAGAAAAAGCATGAAAAACAGAAATGATGAATCAATTGACACTAGTTTTAGGCGTTGAAGATGAGATAAAATTTTAATTTTTCCTGCAAAAGTAGGGGGCAGTCCCCCTCGCCTCCCAACTCGTTGCAATGAACTTATAGTCTCTTTCCTGCCACACGTTTTATACCATTTGGGGAGTCAGAACTCTGAGTAGCTAGATTGATTCTTTCTTGACCCTGTTTGAAACAGTAGTAACATATACCCCCAAAAAGAAATCCTAAGGAGTTAGATCTGGAGATTTTATCGGCCAAGTATTTCAATCATCTCGAGCAATTTGCCGATTTGGAAAGTGAGGGTGAAAGCTGTTCTGCTAACATTACATTGCTACCTTGCTGAAGATAATGTACCCTATGAAAGCATAGGCCATCATGTGCTGTCACTTAGGTGTTGCATAAATTTTAAGTAAATTAGCATTTATATTGCTATTTACACTGTTTATACGAAAAAATAATAAATAAAAATAAAGACACAATCCAGGTTCATGTTTGGACTATCCCAGCCTCATGATACATTGGCTTTTCTTGTATAGAAGTAATATTTTTAGATTAAAAAAAGGTTGTAGTTGCCTAATGGTAAGGTCTTGTCTTCAGGGCTGGAGGGTTCCAGGTTCAAAACCGGATTCTTCTGAATATTCACTCCACTGTTTATGTGGGCCTGATGCACAATAAATCTGAAGTCATGGGTCAAACATCCTTCCACTGGTGTGGTGCAGAAGTTTGGAGGGGGGTGGTCCTCATTGTCTGATCATGGTTCAAAATTAAGAGGTCCATCCCGAAATAGCCCTCATGTTGCCTCAAACTGGGACTTTGATATAACTAAACTAAACTTCAGATAGAAAAGCTGTGTCACTCCTAGTGTCAAACCTGCATATTAATTTGGCACAAGTAAACTCGTTAAAGATGAACACATATTGAATTATTGTTTATAGCATGTATAGCATTTCTTTAAGCAACTTACATTTAATAAAACGCATCCTTGTTCATTTGTTTATTTTTATTGTAATATTGAGCTGTAATTATTATTTTTTTGTGACTATTTTTTAAAATTGTTTCTCGCCGTTTCTCTTTCAGGTGAATTGCATCTAACATCATTGCACTCCATCATAGAAGTGAATCCTGGTTATATCCACATGGACAAGATTGATACTTCAACCAAAAAGAGTTTAAATGCTAGTAATTATTGTTCTTTCTCTTTCTGTCTCTAAAAAAAAAAAATCTTAGGTGATTTTAGCCCTCCTAGCAGTGGTGATGTCTTTTTAAGTTTTTCATGTTCAGTTCAAAAGTAGACAATTGGTATTTATTTGTATATTTTCTTAAGCATTCATCATTAAAGAACAGTAAAACTTCAATTAACCCTCGCTCGTTTGACCATCAGTTTCTGTTATCTGTCATCGTCTAATTGCATCTAATGTTATCGATTTGGGTTGTAAAAATTGGATAAAGATTTAAAAAAAAATCTAAATATCATACCAATCATGGGTATATGTTGTGAATTAATAATGAGTTTTAGGTTCCAGGTAATTATTTTAAAATCAAACATGGTGTTTGTAGTTATCCTGCAGTGCGAGATGAATGGAAACAACAATGAAAATATTTTATTTGTAGTTCTTGCAACTAATAGGAACATCTGACATTATTACATTTATTACTATTTTAGGGATTTAAGGAAGTGTAAAGAAATGTCATCTGGTTAGGAAAGGTTATTTATCAATGGAGATTAAAAAAAAAATATTGTATGCCTTATTGTATTAACATTTTTCAAACATACTTGGAACAAAATTGATATTGTATCATCAGACTAAAAAACTAGGCCTTCCATATTTAAAAAAAAAATATTTAATTTGACTATTTACATCATATTTAGTTAAAATATTCTTCAGTCAGACAAAAGTTTTTGAACTCTCTTAAAAAAAAAAAAAACTATTAATAACATCTTCATTCATTTTACCTTTTGTGTTGAGCAAAAGCATCTTCTTGAAATATTTGGCAAAACTGTCTTGAGCTCTAGTATGTTCAGAATATAGTCCATTAAATACAGTCTCAATTTTGTTACAATATATTATGTCATTAAGATCTTCATTTATCAAAATGACCGTGTCATAAGTTGAGTGATGTACTAATAGTGGTCATAGAAAGCTTTCCAATAGCACTCTACCACTCTATAAAGAACTCTTGCCTGTTTAATATATATTTTTCTATTGCTACGTTTACTTGGACACTTTTTTCAAAACCACCAATATAACCACCATCTTCTGGATAAGTAACATATGCAGTTGTGATATTTGTAAATTATATAAAAAAACATTTCATGCAATTTATATCCATTCTAAGCTTTATTTAGTTCATATTAACCCTTAAGTACATGATTTTTTATTCTGTTTCGAATATTATGCTCTGATGTTCTATGTTATTTCCTGCCAACTTAAGTAACAACCAGCACTAAAAGCATGTATTGGAGGGAAAGGTGCAATGCAATGATCCTTCTGAAAATTCTGAATGTAGCAGAAAAAAACATAGATTAGTTAATGGAAATTCCACCAAATGCCAACCCAACACAGTTTTTTTTATATGTTGCAGATATGCTACACTATGCATTTAAGGGTTAAATATCGAAAACATAACGATGTCACAAAAATATAATTTATTTATAAGAAAATTAATAAAATAAACAAATATCTTTGGCACGAGCAATGCATGAAAAAGTGTGATGGAATCAGAATGGCTATGCTGCAGGGTTTTTTTTGTGAATGTTGCCTGACAATGATGAAAAAAATGCTTTGAAAATGAGATGCTATTAACTTGTGTAATGTTCGTGTGTATTGATTGTAAATATTTCATGTGCTGTTGTGTAAGTCGAGAATAAATATGTCTTTTGGAAGGAAAGCACTACACTGCTTCATCTAATACATTACATTATAAGCAAAATTAGTTTTTAGCTTTTCCTTATCTTTTTACCATAGTACTTACTAAGATGGCTTAAGATTTGGAATCTGAAACTCTTTCTTTTTCAAGAATGATAAAATCAATTTACTTGTGTTTTTAAATCCAGTGATCATTGATTTAATGCAAAAACTGGTTCCTAGATTTTATGGTGATTAGGAACACATACTGTTTGTATTCACCATAAATTCTTAAAACATAAACTAAAAATTTCCATTCCTCATAACAGAGCTAAATAAAAAAATAAATTTGAAACCAAACTGTAATTTGATGAAGCAAAAGTGTGGGTTTATGTCGCATAAAAATATCACACATAGAATGGTACTTACACATAAAGTTTAGACTGGATATAAAACAGTATAAAGTCGATGGTATTCTTTCAGAGAAGGAAACAACACTAAATCACAAACTAACTAATCATAATTCTTATGGTACATTTCCTTTATTGCCAATTTATGAAACATCTCGTATTCATGACATTTTTGCCACTTTTTCAGTATTATACTGAAGGACTTCTTTTGAATTTTTTTTCTGTTGACTCCACTGTTTCTATACATATCATTTTATGGTATTTTAAAATAATGTATTGCAGTGGTTTCCAACCTAATGGGCCACAGAATACTAGCCAAGATTCGAAGAGTCTATATATAGACTTTTCATGTATACATATTTACTCGTATATGCAGCCAAGAGTCTCGCTATATATGTAGTATATGTTGTTTATATGTATTATATATGTTTTTTTTTTTACTTGCATATTTAGTTTAGTGGGCCTCAAAACATTTTTTCACAAAGGTTGTGAACTGCAGGTGTGGTGAATTTTGATGTATAAATTATGTTTTTTTTTATCTGATATTTTTGTAATGTATTGCTTCGAAATATTTGAAGCATTTTGCCACTGTGTTATAATAATTGATATATTTGCAGAACATGTTTGGGAAAGAATAGTAGCAAACATCTGTATATTCTTTAGTAGAAAAATACTGAGCTATCATTATCTTTTTTTCCGACAATATGTTGAAGTGAACTCTATGAATTGATTTTATATTTTACTTTTAATCTCTTGGCTTCCAACTATTAAACAAAGATGATTGATTTTTTTTTTTTTTTTTTAAATTAACAAAAATTCTTTTTTTTCTGCTCCTGCTTTCATGCTGCCTCACATTTTAGCTAAAATATAACAAATAATATTTCTGTAGCTTTTGAATTGAAGAAATATGAAAAAGAACCAATTAATTATTTACATAACAAGATTTGTGTGTATGCATATTTTAGGGTAGCCCTTATTATAATGGCGAAAAATTTACTTAACATTTTTTAAGCGCACACCCCTTAATTTTTTTCCTTTTACCATAATATGAAAGTATTCGAAATATTTCTTCAATATATAAATATTAACCCGTGCCGCATCAAGCTTGATTATATGATTATATAAAAATATAGGAGTAGAAACGAAAAATTAAATATTTTTGAAATATACATTTATTATTCATAATAAAAATGTCTTGATTTTGTTAAGAATTTTAATAATACACTTTTAATACAGTTAACAATACAATTTTAATACTTTAACACTTTTTAATAATATATTTAGTCAAATTTTCATTTCAGAGTTGCCTTCTCGCAGTCCGGATAATGCTTCATGTGTCCTTCGACACAACTGAAAAAAAAATTGCTTTTCCTCTTCATCTACAGTTAATAATCCATTAAAATCTTGCATCAATTTCACCTCTCTTTCGGCTGTATCATTAACAACTCTGAGATTTTGGAATATTTCTTGTGATTTTAAATGAGAATCGTCCCTATCCCAAAGATCTGGACTGATATTCAGAAAGCTAATGTCGATGTTCAATTTCTTTAATAAATTTAAACTTTTCTGAGAAATGAAGTCTTCTATTGCTTTTTCTGAAAAAAAAAAACAAAACAATAACTAATTGTACTATATCATATCTAAATTCTGAACAACTTAATGTGTAAATATAAATCAGAAAATCTTGTTAAAAATTTGATAAATGAAAACTATTCACTATCATTATAAAATCAAAGAATAATGTCTAGTAAAAATTATTCTTAGTAAATAAAATATATAGTGTTAAAAATAAAATCTTACCTAAAAGAAGAGGAACTTCATTAGGCTGAACAATACATTTTCTTTCAGTATGAAGATTTTCCCGTTTAAAATTCTCTATGATGCGCTTTTTGGATGCAGTATTAACATTTTTATCAAAAATCGCTAAAATGCTCGACTCTTCATTTAAGTACCACAGACAGTAAGACTTCTTCAAAGCAATTGACGAAATGCCCTGATTCATGTTTTCATACTTCTTTAACTTTCTAAAAAACATTAAATCATTAAGTGGAGCACCAATTGCGAATGAACTCTCTAACCATGATTTAACATACACTGTCACAAGAAACAAACAAATGTTCTTCTGACCATTCACTTCAGACATTTTTAAAGACAATTTCTGTCTGAATAAAAATATTTTAAAGGAGTAAATGGCCTTTGCCATCCATCGAGCATGATGTAAAGCCCCTGGTGGTCTGATTTTGATAGTCGAGTCTGAGTTCCTTCCAATAAAGACTATGCATAATTCAACGAGCTCCCAATAATTGTTCTTCATTTTTTTATTTTTTAGCGCATTAGAAAGATAATTCATATTACTCATTATTTCGTTCCCACTACATATTGCGTTCAAGTATTTATATCCGTCCATATAATTTTCTTTTTCCAAATTATTCCATTTTTCTCTGATTTTTTTAAAGAAAGCAACATCTGGACTAGAAGTCACTTCGTTTAACTCATATTCGAAAACACTTCGTAGCACTAATTCATATATGTGATACCTACATGGAAAATATGTCATCTCTCGATCTGCATACAGCTCTAGAAATGTAATCGCACCGTTGATACGACCCATGTTCGAACTAGTTGTGTCAGAACAGAGAATTTGAGCTTTATCTCCCAATCCCCAACCTTTTAAAACATTCCAGACAGACATAGCTTGATCCTTCCCTGAAGAATTTTCTAATTTTGGCACTCCCAGCAATTTTTCTTCATCTTTATATGTAACAATAATAGGCAGTCTTTCACTTTTTAAATCTCTCACATTTAAAGCAGGTAGCAATTTACCATCCCAATGAACGCATACGAAACTAGGTTCATTTTCTTTAAATAGTTCTTTAATCCTAGTAGCTTTCGTCTTACGAAAATCTTCCTGATATCTTTGGATCGTATTTCGATTGATTGCCAATTCATCTATATTGTGTCCTAAAGACTCAGCTACGGCTTCGAGAATAAAAACGGCACTTCTCTGACTAATGTGGAATCGATCGAGTGCAGCCATTATTTTTGGAGTTAAGAAACATTTCATCCCGCGTACAATTCCCATTCTTAATTCTGTTTGCGCATTTATGTTTTCCTCAAGAGACGAATGGGTAATGCTTGATGAAGGCCCAGGTTGATCAGAAATATCTTCGGTACCTGACGATTCTTCTGATGAATCCATGAAATTGTCATCGATCTCCGAACTATGATGAGCCTTAGCCAGTCTGTTTTCTTGTTCTTTGACTCTCAATAATACCCTTTCTTTACGCTTTACTAGCTTCATATCGATTCCCATTAGACATCCTTTCCGCCCTGATTCTCTTTGACTCAATAACAATTTTCTGTCTTCTTCAATTTTTATGATTTCCAAGGCATTAGCATGAGCAATATCAAATAAATAATTTAAATCTGATATAAAGTTGCGTTCATTTTCTTCTTGCGTTTCTGACATACGACAGGCACTTTTTTGAAGATTGCGCCAATGATTGTACATCTTCATGATCTTTTCTACACAATGAGGTGTCGCTCTTGCAGGAATCCTTGCCTTCTCCCAGAAAATGAGGCATTCGCGCACTACCAAGTTGACACTTTCCCTTATGGATAATTTAACTTCATGTAAATTATAAAATAGCACCGATAGTACATGTCGATTAGATGGAAGTTTGCATCCGGTAATCTGGTGAAGTTCACTACCAATTAAATAAATATTTCGATCACCACTTCTCAAATTCGAAGCCATAATTTCACTAACAGTTGATCCGAACAGCGACTAGAGTAGACTGAGAACGAGACGCAGGCGTAGGAAGGAGCGAGACATGAACAAACAAGTCGCTGCTTGCACCCACATGCTTCCTACTTCTACTGCTATGCGGCACATGTTCCCGACCTTTGATTTGAACAAATGAGGCCTCTAATTGTTTCTAAGAACAAAAATGGAGGGTGTGCGATTTGAAATTAGAACTTCAAAAAATAAGGGCCACCCTAATGCATATGTATACATGAATTTGCATTTGGGGAATCGTTATCAATAGAGATTACTGAGAGACCATACTATTATTGTGATTGCAGTTTTTTAGAATGGTAACCGACTGTCTTCAGTTGTTTGTCTTTACTGCTGTACTTGAATATTTTTATTAATTTGAAAACATTTTTACTCTTTGTGAATCAATAATAAATAAAAAAAAAATGTTGAAACATTTTCATAAACCTGTTTTATGAATATTTATTTACGATTAAAAAACATTAGTGTAAAATTTTTATTAGGAACTTTTTACTAATTTAATTTTATCTATTGCTTTTCTTTTCTTTTCAATTATCTGCATTTCCACCATTTGATTTTTTATATTTTCTTTTGTGTGTGTGTTTGAAAAGAATATATTCATTACAGGCGTTTTACAATTTAGTATTTAATATGTATTAAAACTCTTCAGACAAATTTTTCCCCACCTGTTGTCCCCCCCATATAATGTGTTTTATACAAAATATTTCAAAATGCTTACATTTTTGTCACCAATGATCCATATTGAAAAATTCCTTAATTTGTTTTACTTTCACAATATTAAAGCTATAAATTTTTATGGCTGTAAACTGCTAGTGCTTGCATTAATTGATATAAAATGAATGGATGTAAATATGTAGTAATATTCAATGAAAACATTTTTAGTTTAAGTTGTGGAGATATTGGAAATGTTATAATTAAGTGCTATTTTTGTTTCATTGACAGATGAAATTGAAGGTGAAGAGGAAGAAGCTGTTGCCGTGACGATGCGATTCGAAGGACCCAATGCTGAAAGAGATCGGCAAATCAGACAGAAATCATATCAGTACTTCCAACAGAAGAATGCTAGCGAACCTTGGATTAATTTGAACTACCACAAGCATGGGGTAAGTATTCTTTCTTTTCACATTAAATAGTTTGTATGTTTTATATATAATTATAATTAGTATTTAAAAGGGACAAAAAAGGGCATATTAATAATAATGAAAAAAACGACAAAAAGGGCATATTAATAATAATGAAAAACCCGACAAAAAAGAGCATATTAAAAATAAAGAAAAAACCACAAAGTTCAGTAACAAAAACATAGCAATAAAATAGCCAAAAATTTTCCCATTAGTGAAGCTTTCTGGGCATTTTATTACTATGCTTTTGGCTTGAATTTAGGAATGCTATTATTTTCTAATTTGTGTTTGAAAAATTCTGTTTGTGTTGTTTATTGGTTGCTTATTCTGTTTTGTTTCTGTAATTAGTTTCAGCTTGGAAATGCTGTTATTATTTTTTTTAACTGAATAATTCCTTTTTTTGTTGTTGTTTATTAGTAGCTGATTATTTGTTATATATGCATATTTATATCAAAAAAGAGAAAGTATTGTACAGAAATAATATTAGCTATTTTAAATACAAATTTTTAATCAAATAGTGCTTTGAGTTTGATAAATCTATTCAGGAAACTAAAAGTGAACCTTCAAATTTCCTTATTTGAATTGATCTTTTTCTTATCAAATTTGGTTGCATTCTTGTTCTCGAATTTTAATTTTCTCTGGAACTTCATGAAGCCTCTGTTATTCCTAACTGACACATTTTTTTCTGTTAGTAAGTGTCCTAAAGTTACATATTCAAGGATAATCTATTTTTCCTGTGGTGGCATTTTATTTTTCATTTTAAAAATCACATTAAGTATTAAATTTAATATATATATATGTAATAATCTCACTTAATTTTATTCCAAATTCTAATATTATATATTTTAAAATCTTAATGTATTCTAAAATCACTTTTCTAAAACTCCAGTTTTGTTCTTTTCCCGCACTGGAGGTATATTAAATCTCTCATTTTGGCATATTTATTACTAAAAGAATATTTCATCGCTTTCACGTGCCCACCAAAAATCATGACGGCATCTCTTTGGCACCAGACTTTTCCCCTGAAACGCCTACGTAACTTATTAAAAATACCCAATATTCCTTTCACTTTGATCACGTGCCAATATGTTATTCCCTTATCCAAGAGAATACAGGGATTTTGCTGTTGACTTTCGCTTGTAACCTAAACGGAGATGCACGTATATCCACCACTCTCCTATTGATAATAAAATAAGAGGTAGTTATTTGCTCGGCCTGTTTATTTTCAATGACTACAACCACGAATATGTCTATATATATATAACATTTGCGACTGGTTAGAGAAATCTGCTATTCTGAAATTCATAAAAAAATTGCTTTGTTTTGGCCACAGAGAAGGAGAAAAAGAGGACTCACTCCCATAGACACTAGGCAACTAATTTAACATTGCAGTATACATAGACAGTATGCCACCACTAGCTTACAGTGGGAACTAACTGGACTACGTCATTGTGACGCGAGATGAAACGAAGCCCATCCTTTCATCAGGGCAAGGATGTAAACAATAATTAGTTATTTCAATCTCTATCATCATGATGTGTATTTTTAAATTGTATTTTTAACTTTTTTTCCAACAAATATTAAATTTAAGAAAAGCTCATTTCTTTTGATGTATTGTTAACTTTACAACCAAATCATGTAATTCTAAATCGAATTATGTAATTCTAAATTAACAATTTTTCTCACTAATTTGATATTTTCTTCAATATAGAAATTAAAAGCAAATATAGAACATCATTTTTTTAAAAAAATTATTCACCTCAAAGCAGAATACCAATAATTTAAAACATGTGGATATATAATTTAAGAAGTATAAAATGTTTTCCAAATTAATAAATATTTTTTTTTTCAAGAAAAATTCTTCCAGATCATAGCTTTTTTAAACTGAAGGAAATAAATTTTTGTTGATTATGTTAATATTATTTATTTCAGAATATTTTAGAACTTCAACAATAAATTAGTTTTAAATAAGTTCACATTTATTCTTATTCAGTATATAAAAATTGATACAATGTAATTTACACACATAAAATTTATTTGTGATTTTTTTAAAAACTCTGCAGGAAATTAATTTTTGTTGATTGAGTTAATATTGTACGATCTCTTTCTGAATATTTAAAGCAACAATAAATTTTTTTGAATGCACATTCATTTTTATTCAAGATATGAAAATTGATGGAATGTAATTTCCTTACAGAAAATTCATTTGTGAAGTTATTTTTTCTAAAATGTTTTCAACGCAAACAAAAAAATTAAATACCTCTATTTGTTTTTGGACCAAGATTCTGTAACAAATACCAAATACTCAAAATCTCACATTATTTTAGTGAACAAACATTATTAATTACAAAGCATTGCAAATATATTTCTAACAAATGCTGCCCAGAAACCGGAGTGATTTGTTGTATAAAATATAAAAGTATTCAATATTTGAGAGTGTAATAAAAGAACCCCTTGAGCTGGACACCTTCAAACACCTTCTTGGAATTATCACTGTTGAGTCAGTTAAAATAAGTCTTTTTTGAATGATCTTTCAAAACTTTTTTGTTAAAGATTTGTATAAATGAGAAGTATATTTTTCTAAGAGCATTCTCTTACTATTGTTTCTTGCAGTATATGTACATTGCTAATGATAATTTGAAAAAAAAAAGAAAATAATTCTTGAATTCAGTAGGCAACTGCATTCAAGTTTGATAAAATGCTTTTTAACTCTATGAAATATTGAAAATATTTTATTTCTGAATTCAGCCTCAAATTCTCTTCCAAATATACATGCAATTAAAAACAAAATGAAAAACAAAAGCATTTCCTTGAGTGGTTATACTTTTATATCCACTAATGAAATTCATTAATATTTTGATTAACTTTTCATCATTTAATAACTCAATATATCATTTTACTATTCAGAAAAATTAATATATATATCAAAAACATACAAGAAACAAAGGACAAAAAAAAGCAAGATAGAAATTTAATAATTTGAAAAATATCATGGCAAGTCGCTCGTCAGGAAGAGAAGCCCATCTGTTATATAAATAAGAGCTTTTTTCTGCAGACATACAAAAAAGTATAAAAATTTCTCGTTATCCCCTCAAAAAGCACAGACAAGAAAATATAATGGTTGATATATATATATATATATATATATAAGATGGTGTCTCTTGCCTGCTTAAAATTATTTTTGTGTCGGAAAGATTTCATTTGCTTTTTTTCTTTTTGTCTGCTATAGTCTGTCCGTTCTGCTACGGAATGTGAAAAACTTCTGTGCTCACAAGTTCATCAAGATTCCACAAGCACCGTTGTTGCTAAAGAGGACTACCTGAGAGAACTCGTGCCTGAATGTCTTCGTCTGTAAGATGACACTTTTATTCCTTCTTTACTTTTTTTTTTTTGAATTGGTATCTGCCAATTGATATGAACTAAGTTTACAAAAATTTTCAGTCTGTAAGAATTTTCATAAAAATGTTGCACTGGTAAAATGATTATTCTTAAAAAAAAAAAAATTGAATTAGAAAGTTGTAAAGTTCATATTATGCCTAGAAAAAGCCCTAATAATATAGCTAAATGCTGGTATTTCACCAAAATTTTATGTTTATTTTTTAATTAATAGGCACTTTAATTTTTTTATGCACACTTTTTTAAATTATTAAAGCCAAATTGTATTTCCTTATGTATCCAGTTCTTAATTTAAATTACCTACTATTTCAATAAGTTCAAATATACATGAATTTTGATTTCTTTAAGGACATTTGTAAATCTATGTTGTATTTATATATCTATGAAAAAAAAATTAGAATAAAATGTACTGGAAAATTCAAGTATTGAATTCCAAGCTATAAAAAAAATGCATAGTAAATACAAAAATGCATAGTTTTTAATCTAAAGCTATGTATTTTTGTAAATTTAAAAAAATAATAATAAAATGGAGAATGTATAATATATTTTAAGATGAAATTCATTTATTAAATATATAAATTTGATAAATATTCCTAAGTGATTCTCTTATAATCAGATTTCAAGATAAGTTGATTATAACACTGTTATTTTGCTATTTATAATTGAAAATACTTTCTCGGAAAACATGTACTAACATTTATTGTCGCATTTGAAATAGTAAAAAGTTTTAATAGATTAAAGTTTCATAAATATTCCTAAGTGCTTATTTTTTTAAATAACCACTTTAGAAGCTGAAAAGTGTTGGTGTAATATGGCAATAAAAGTTTTTCTTTTAAGGGGCTTTTTTTTTCTCTTCGTCTTGGAACTGGATAGACAGATTAGATAGATTCAAGGAATTTTTTTTTTCTCTTTACATTCAAACTTTGTAAAACACATTTTTAATAAAGAATGGGGAGATTGCATTAATTCTGATTTAGAAGTATTGATGCATTTAAAAAAATGTTTTATTTTATATTCTGTTACATTTTCTATTTCCTTCTGTAAAAACATTTTATATTTAACTTATGTGCCTTACAGTGTTTTAATCTGCTTAAGGGCCAAACTGATTTTTTTTCTGTTCTTACTGTCTAGTTATGAACAGGGATGAAAATCCTCCACGGATCCGTGATTTTCCGCTCTTTTGTATATTTTGTATTATTTGTAAACTGGTATTTTTGCAGGACTCTTTTGCGCCTTTTTCTTTTATAAAGCAAAATCTGATTTATATATTTTAGGTTTATTATATGTATTTTATAAAAAAATATTGATATTATAAAACATTATTTATTAATTGTATCTATTTTAAGAAAGTGAGTAAGAAAACATTGATTTTATAATGTTAAAAATAAGTATTTGCAATTGAAAAAATTCATGCATGGCTGTAGGCAAGACCATATTTGTTTCATAATTTTTTTGTGATGAGTAAATCATTCATTAGTAAGTGTTTACTTATCTCTTTCTTAATGTATGTCGCTATTCCCGTAAAAATATAGCTACTCTCGTGAATTTTCCTCTTTTTTATATCTTTGCTGTTTTCACCCCTGATATTAACAAATTACAAAATCTCTGTTTGAACAATATTATGACGTGAATATTTTTCCTTTAATTTCAAAAACTGAAGAACTCCCATTAATCACCCTCCAGCTATTTTATTTTATGTTTTGAATTTCACTGTCTGCTTCCTTTTATATTATTTATTTTTTGTATAAGTTTGTTTCTGGAATGGCAAAGACGTCTTAAGATATGTTATTCCATTCTCGAGTTTAAGTTTCACTTGTTTTCTCATATTATGAGAACAGCTTTTTGTGGTTCAGAAATCTGGAGATTTTTTTTCTCTCTTTAATCTTTTCAAGTTCACTACATGTTTCGTTCTGAAAATTACTAAATTTTTTTTCAAAAATGAGTATTAGACATTTAGATGATCATAAGTATGTAAAAAGAAAGAAAAAAGTAGAATTTTTTATTTTCAAGAAATTTGTGGTTTCACTGTGAAACCAATGAATGGTAACGAGCCATTTTCCTCTGATCAAGTTATCAAAGAAATGCAATTTAAATTATGTATTTAATTTATAAGTATACGTCAGTATTCAGGATATTCAACCTTCATAAAAATTCAATGTTACTTTCGAGGAATTAATTAAAAAAATATCAATTTGTGCTAGAACCCTCATCATTTTGGTTCTCTTAGAGTTCAGAAGCAGTTTAGCTCTTGCAATGCCGATATCTTTGTGAATACTAACCGTATTGAACTGGAATTTTTATATAAGTTGGCCGATATATCTGGCTCTTAAGCTGCAAAAGAAAAATTATGCTATGTTTCGCCCATGCACATTAAAAAAATGCTCAGTGTGCTGTTTTGGACTTAGTGACCTTTTCTTCAACATCGATGAATTATTAGTAGAAAATAAAATTAAATCATCTGAAGTCAACCGTGTTTTAAAGAGAAAAAAAATGTTCAATATTTGTAAAATATTTTTGTCAATAAAAGCACACTTTTAACATTGTTTGATAGTTATAAATTTATTTAATTTAATTTAATTTTTATTTAATTTTATTTATTTAAATTTTTTTTAAATTCTATTTTTTTTATCAATCTGTGCAAGAACCCTCATCATTTTGTTCTTGGAGATCAAAAGCAACTTAGCTCTTGCAATGCCGATATCTTTGTGAATACTAACGTATTGAACTGGAATTTTTATATAAGTTGGCCTATACATCTGGCTCTTAGGTTATGAAATTAAAATTACACTACGTTACAATGTGTGCTTTCACTGCGAAACCAATGAACGCGAAAGGGTTAAAATGCTAACGAAGACTTGATTTTAGAGTATTGAGTATGAAGCATGTCCTTTGTGTGTGTGTGGGGGGGGGGTGTGTGCGAGTAATAATTTTATAGAGAATATCTAATACTGTCTCGCTTTTCTTTTATGTGTAGCTCAGGATGTCAAACATCAAAAGATGAGGATGCAGCTGTCTTGCCGGACAAACCTCTCTCGGACCAAATACGGCACTTAATGATAAATGGTAATATTTTAATTTCTTTGCGTATTATTCCATTGAATGCGAATTTCTTCCATGCTTCAGTTTTAAATGCGTGAATTTCTTTTGTGCAGCCCATCTCTTGACTTTTTCAATGCTGGCTGAAAAACTTCCTCAAAACGTAGATACGTTATCGATCGAAAGGCTGCTACAACAAATTGGTGTGTTAGTTCAAGGCTGCTGGGCTGTAAAAAGGTAATTTTATATAAATTTTTAAGATTCCTCATGTTTGAAATATATCACCATATTTGCTTCATAGTAGTTGTTAATATCCAGTCAATTTGTTCTGTGTTTTAATGCAAATATGTTTTTACATGCTTTACTTATATTATACTTACTAATATAATAGCCCAGATCTCTCGGTAATGCTCTGACGTCACCAACAATAAAACTCGCCGCGCTGCAAGACGTTAAACATCATTATTTCATTGTGAGATAACCTAAATTTCAGTCATTTTAAATTTAAAAGAGTAATTGTCGTTCTAATTTCAAATTAAATATCTCTAAAATAGTGAAATAAAATTTTTTATCAATTGATATAAAATTTATCTCGCTAGGATCAATAGTTCCCGAGAAATTTTAAATTATATTAATCATATATTTCAAATTAATTTGTTTTTTAATAGAAAGTAGTAAATTACGTCAGTGGTATAGCATGCGCGTGATATAGTTTGGATGCCACAATGCATCTAATTATTTAGTGCAATTGTGGTGATATAATTTGATAATATTTTTTGGCAACGTTAAAATTTACACAAAGACAACTGAAGTACAAGGAAAATTGTTAAACAACCAAAAATACTTCAGACGGAATGTTGTTTGCCAAGAGGTTTTTTGAATAAAGAAATATGTAAATAATATGTAAATAAAAACAATATTTCCTGTCATAATACATATGTTTATAATATTTGTTGTAATCAATGTTAAACATTTCTCTCGCATATCTATCTATTTAAACACGCCAAATTTGAAGGGAAATCTCTCGAATGAAGAGGCAATTTGCACCCGTCATACCATGACGGGTGATTTTGTATTTAATAAAGAATAAGAGGAATATGAAGGTGTGTTGCAGATGTGCCAAGTGGAGAAAATTCAGTTTTTTTTTTTTTAAATTAAGAAAATAAGATTAAAGTGTTGTAAAAAGGGTTATTGGGAGTGTTGTTAGAATTTTAAAGTATACTGATTAAATTCAAAATATTTTGTTCAAAGTAAAAAAAAGTGAAGATTGATTTACTAAAAGTTTAAGTTTGTTAATTAAAAATGTTTTGTTATGATGTTCTGATCTACTAGAAATATATCAGAATATTAACTAAGAATGAAAGAATGATATAAGTGATATTAGAAAATCACCCGTCATGGTTTGACGGGTGCAAATTGCCTCTTCATTCGAGAGATTTCCCTTCAAATTTGGCGTGTTTAAATAGATATATATGCGAGAGAAATGTTTAACATTGATTGAAAACAAATAAAGCAAGCATATGTTTTATGACAGGAAATATTGTTTTTTATTTACATATTATTTAAATATTTCTTTATTCAAAAAACCTCTTGGTAAACAACTTTTCGTGTGAAGTATTTTTCGTTGTTTAATGATTTTCCTTCTACTTCAGATGTCTTTGCGTAAATTTTAACGTGATTGGGAATTCATACAATCAATTGGGAATTCATCATTCAGATACAATTTGGTGTCCAAACTATATCACGCTCTTGATATACCACTGACGTAATTTACTACCTTCTATTAAAAAACGGAAATTAATTTGAAATATAGGATTAATGTAATTTAAAATTTTTCGGGCACTATTGATCATACCGAGATAAATTTTATATCAATCGACAGAACATTTTATTTTACTATTTTAGAGCTATTAAATTTGAAATTCGAATGACAAATGCTCTTTTAAATTTAAAATGACTGAAATTTAGGTTCTCTAGCAATGAAATAATGCTGTTTAACGTCTCGCAGTGCTATGGTGAGAGTTTTATTGTTGGTGACGTCATAGCATTACTGGAGGATCTGGGCTATTATATTAGTAATGATTTCAATTAAGTTGCCTTTCAATAATTTCTCGAATTTTAATAAATTTTTAAAAATATTTTTTGGGATTATTTATTACAACACTTTTCATTGTTGTAATCTGAGATAATATCCTAATACATTTTGCTTTTATATTTTATTTCATCAACATTTTTGTGAAATCCGTAAACAAAGCTCTCCAAGATATTGCTTTGCTTACATTAATAAATATATTCAGTTAGCTGAATGGTTACGGTTGCTATGTTTTCATTCTTTTCTCAGCATCCAGTTATTATGCTGCTGGCCACAAAATGTGATGCATCATTTTAATGTTCAAGATAGTGCCGACAACGTGGAATTAGAGGTTACATGACATGGTCAGTTATTTGACTCCATTAGGAACATTTATGTAGACAATGAACAGAAGAGGTCCAATGTCACTAATAGAACATGGGTTAAATATCTTCCACAATCTGAAGTTTAAAATTACGCTAAGAGAACCATGAATATAAAATGATATAAGATTCAATTGAAATCATATTCCCGGTGAACAAGCTGGTTGCTGAATCTGGCTAGTATATATATCTAATTAAATAGTTTTATTTAAAAAAAATTTGGTTAAAGTTATGTAAAGAACATTCTAATCATTTGTGGCTTGAAAAATCTTAATGAAAATTTTACAAAATTTTTATCAGTTTTTTTTTAATGGTTTTTTTTTTTTTTTATCAATATGCAAATAATTTTTTTTTTCAGTGAATTACTTTATGCTGAAAACACTGTCAGTCCAGACACTGGAGTGAGTGCAAAGCAGCTAATAAATGCCAGAGACTACATAGTAAGTGTACTTTTATGTAAAAAATATTTTTAAAAAGTGCCCTTTTTTGAATTATTTTATTATTTTCTTATGCTAGTATTGTATTTTAAATTGTATTTTTCTTTATATCTCTTGTATTTAATATTAGGATTAAGTTTCTTTTTTTACTTGATAGAATTTGCCATTTTAAACCTGACAGTAACAAAATTTCATGAAATAGTCATGGTTCTTTTTTTTAACCCTTTCGGGACGACGCGCCTTCGTCAAAGACCTTGCCACGGGACAAAGCGGAGGAGAAAGAAATTATCCCACAGGACGGGGCGGTTTTCGTCGCTAAGCCTAACTTCAGAAAAAAATCACAAAAAAAGTCGTAACATCGTAATTTTTCGTACCATTTCAGATTATTACTTGAGCTGTGGTATACGTTAAAATTAGCATTAAACACTCATTTTCCTTTAATTTATACGAAAATATGTATAAAAAATTTGCTTACCTTGAGAAATTATTTTCGAAAGCACTATTCTAATTCTTCTGAAATTTTAATAGGCAAAATACATAAATAAACTTTAAGATTAATAAAAAAAATTACCAGAAAGACTGTTTAGAAAAAGTAGCAAAATTTTAAAATGAAAACTGAATGTGAAAAAACCTCAAAGCAGGAAGGAACACAAAGAAATCACTAGAAATATAACTTTTTAAAATGAATCATCACTCTCATCTGCTAATTGGATCATTTATCATGCAAGCATATTCTGCCTCAGATAAATAACGCTTTCTTGCCATAATAACTTGAAGTCAAGGCTTTTTGAAATCAAAAGCAAAGTATGTGATATGTAACTAGAATGACGCAACTAGACTGATGGTAAAACTCAAAAGGAACTCCACATAGAAGCTAAAAGAAATAAAAGTATTTGGTGAGATACAGAAACGCACTCGCCAACGCAAAGCATGTGGAGAGTGAAACATCCCAGCTCTGTGTATTTATATTACGTTTTAGCTCCCCCAACAGCTGATGAGAAAATACCAAATTCAAGCAGGAAGTGAACGAACTGAAGGTCAGGTTCCGATAATTATGTTCAGTTCAAAATAAATGGAGACAGGGTGCCATCTAGCGGTCTTTAAAAATTGTTTCAGCTCAAAATGCATATATAACACGCCTGTCTGTCAGCGTCAGTTCCAAGCGTACCAAATATGTATTGCCCGTCCCGAAAGGGTTAAACTCTGTTAGAAAGAATTTTCTCAGAATTCTAGGGTAAGAAAAGAGCTTTGCATTTTGAACTAAATTATTGTGTTTAAAAAATTCAAAGTTAAAATAAATACCTCATGTTTTTAAAATTTTTTTTTATTTTATTTTCTAAGCTGTTTAACAGAAAAAAAATCAATGAAGTAAATATATATTTTTAATGTTTTGATTTTCTGCCAACAAGGACAGAAATCGGAATTATAGTTTCTTCATTCTAATTACCAAAAGTGTATTAAGAATTTTGTTTATCAGACACTACAATAGAAAGAATAAAAACACTTATTTTGAAGGAGTTAATTTGCTATTATTGTTATTATTGTTTGGGTCCAAAATTTTATGCATATTGTGACAAAATCATCTTGTGGATGTACGTGAATGCAATCCAATGAGCAGGATTAAAAAAATAAAGCTCTTTATTTTACAAATATTCTAAGCAAAGAAACGTAGCACAAGAATTAAAACAGCACTAGTAAAAATTCACAACAGAGACTACCAATAAATCTCAACACAGCGCTCAAAGGTTTCTTGTCAGCTCACCAGCTTGCTTGCTGATCAAAATCCAACTCACTCTTCTTGGCTTGAGAGCTTGCTTTTATACTTTTTCAACAGGAAGTGACTTCATTACGTAGGAAGTGACGTAATCTCCATAAAGTTCATGAAGCCAGTAGAAATAGGTTGACAGTTCGAGGTCTTTCTAGAAAATTCCTTTTGTCGCCAAAATGGTTGCCAAATCTGTCGCCAAGGCCGCCAAATTTGTTGCCAAGATTAGCACCTCAGGGAAACAACTTTATTGCTTTGTAACAATATTAATAAAAATTTAAAAAATGCTTGTCCTTCACAATTATATGATGTCACTTCATAGTTTGCTAATTTTTTTGTTTTACTTCAATAATATCCAACAATTGAGTAGTGAAAATTGTTCATTCTTTCTTTAGAAATGCACCCCTTTCCGCACACGTCAGATTCTCAGATCTCCCTTTTGATTTTTTAAGGTTTCAGAAATGACTAAAGTTTTTTACTTATACATGTTATTCTTCAGATAACAGAGAATAATTAGCATTTTGGGCATGTTTTACACGTAAAACTTATTTTTCATTTGTAGAAATGGACTAAAAAGCTTTCAGACAATATCTTGCAGTCCAGTAACTGACATTTCTAAACAAAGTATTTTTTGTATATTTGTTAAAAGAGTGAAGAATTTTTATTATTCAAAATTTTTAAGAAATAATGACAATGCGCAATTTTGAATGTACTCAGTTTTGTAGTCCATGAAAGTTGGTATAAAAATCAGGTCACAGTTATAAAAGTTAGTTTAAAAAATCCAAATTTAAATAAATTAGTTTAATATTATTATTTATAATTGCATGGTTGTCTTCTAGACGTGTGTCATAGATAACTTTTGCAATTGGAAAACAAATTTCCAATAAATTTCAGCTTGCCTTATTTTATTTGAGTGTTTTGATGGAATTTTTTTGTCAAATTTGATGTATTAACAACTTATTTTCAACATTAGCAGTAACCCATGTATATAGAACCTGCTATTAGCTGAAGGAGGTAACATCAAATTGGGGGGGGGGGGTCAATGAAAGGTTGCATTTAAAGAAGATAGAGAAAAATTATAAATTTTTTGTTGCACAGTCAAATACAACATAAAATTTACAATTCTATTTTTTTTTTATTCAGTGAGTTTTGTTTAGTGTTTGTTGAGTTTCTGTAATTTTTTAATGCATTTATGCTGTGGAAATTTTATTCTGTTAGACATCAGCAAATAATGTGATTCTTTTCTAGCTGTGGTTGTTTACAAAAACCAGATTTGTTACTCGTCAGGACATCCTGTCTGCCATTCGAGTAAGTGAATTTCGGATCTAGTTCATGCTTTTGTAACTTTCATCTTCTGTCTGTATTTTCATGAATATAATTTAAAAGCACAATGTAATTTTGAAATTCCCACAGTATTATGTTAAAGTTGGTTTCATTCTGAAGAGAATGATACTGAACACAAAAATGTAGCATTCATGTGCATTATTATCTAGCAAAATGTAGTTGAATGTCCCATGAAAAGGGGACAGATTTCAGCTTGTATTTTTGTGTAGAGAGAGTAGATCTATATTTCTGACTATTTACTGTGAAAATTCAAATTGTCTTTCTAAATACACTGGCATCCAAAATTAAAGTTAGACAAAAATTTTTCACAATTACTGAAAGTGACTTTCTTTAATTAAAAAAACAAAACATATTGTAACAAAATTCGTCTTGTGGGTGTATGCGTATGCAATCTAATAAGCAGGATTAAAAATAGTTTTGAGAGCTCGCTTTTATACATTTTCAACAGGAAGTGATGCCAATACATAGGAAGTGGTGTCAATACATAGGAAGTGGTGTCAATACGTAGGAAGTGATGTAATCTCTAGAAGGTTTATTGCATTTCTGACTCCCAGTGGAGATAGGTCCACAGTTCAGGACTTTTCTAGAAGATTCCTTTTGTCACCGAGATTAGCATGTCGAGGAAACAACTTTACAGCTTTATAACAATATGCAATATGGAGAATGGTAAATCGAACATGAACATCTGATATCTGTTAGATAATTTAAAGGGAGTTTTTTTTTTCTTTTTGAGAAAATGTGATTTGTATTTTTTTTTTAAATAAAAAATTACAAGACTGATCAGTTAGAGCTACAGTGAGTGCTTGCAATCTTTTAGGCGATTGATTGAGATGGAATGCCATTGGTAGGTTTGAAGATGGCTGGGAGTATCTCAACTGCTGGTATTCCATGTTGTGGTACTATCTATGTGGGCACTATCATAAGGAGGGTTGGTCAAGGGCCGCAACCTCTTCTGATGATTCATCCTTGGCATTAAATGGATGAGGCCATAGAGAGGTTGAGTCTGCAATCTGAGTCTGTATGTTTCAACAAACTTCAGGGGTGATTATGTTCAGGATTTATCCAGATTTTTTTACCTTCTCAAATCTGGAATTTCAGGATATTTTTAGTATATGTCTCAAATTTTGATTTGGAACAAATATATCACCGAAATAGTGTAATAAATTTAGATCATATGAATTTCAGTGGAGTAGAGTCAAACTTATTGTCGAAATAAAGTAGTGAAAATCTAGCTGTATTGTTAAAATATATATGTTTGTGCATCATATTAACAATCTAAAATTATTTGAAAGTCTGTTGGATTTTTACAACATGCTAGTTTTTTGTAACTGCTTAAGGATCAAGCTATTTCGTAACCTATGGTATTGAGGACACGTTAACTCGGGCTATGTCCTTAAGATGTTAAATGGTGTTGCAATCACCCATGAAACTGTGTACAGAAGTTGTGCATGATATTCTTAGAGTCATTAATTCATCAATGCATCTAGTAAAACCGATTTATTCCATCTATGCAAAATTTAAGTTCAAAATAATATTTTACATTCACAAGCACATGCATGGGGGGAACTGTTTACCATCAGTGTGTTGTCATTCATGCATACAGCCTAGAGGAGAGGGCCTTTATGCCCAGCGTCCTGCAGTAGCCATCCCCTTCAATGAATGCATCACAGAGGAGAACCCACCTTTTGTAGACCTAGGTAGGGCCCTCTTAACAAATTTCAGCATGTGGGCTCGAATTATTTGGTGGTTCATCAGAACCATAACTTGGACTCTGAGCACCTATGGACCTAAAGCTGGGAATTCACTTGAAGGCTAGCTGTGTGATTTGTCATAAGCCCGTTTTTCCCTCCACCCATTTTAATCGAAAAAACGCACGTCATTCACATAGGCTCCAAAGTGTGCTACTAATAGCTCTTCGATCCTCCCTATTCTTCCCCCCCACTCGACTGATTTCCAATTTTCTAGCCTCATTGCGAGGTCTCAATCTAGGCAGACCCTTTGATGTGCCGCTTGCCTCGTCGCGATGTCTCAATCTAGGCAGACCCTTGATGTGCCGTTAGCCTCGTCGCGAGGTCTCAATCTAGGCAGACCCTTTGATGTGCCGCTTGCCTTGCACCAAAATCTCAAATTGGAATTTGCGCATGAAGTCTTGGATTTTGAGTGGTTGGAAATTCCACCACTAAAAATCATTTCTTCCAAATTTCATTGGTTTTCAACCTTGACGATTGCTTCTTCCTACCCGTGTTCCAAAAATTCCGTTTTGGAAGATATGTGAATGGCCTGCTTAAGAAAGTACCCCCAGGAAAAGAATTTTATCCAGTGTTCTGCAACATCACCGCAAACAAGTTAACATGTTGGAAATGTTCAGCAGGCAGTTTGTCCAAATTTGGCAGACCACAGTAATGTGCAAAATAGATATGCGTGTCCGAAGCTGGTCCAGTTAGGTAAATGAGCCCTATTTGTATTTCAGGAACTCTTTAGTTCCCATACATTCTTGTACACACAGCTTTCAATGTGCCTGTTTCAAATCCTCATCCCCAGTGATGTCAGCTGTGATGAAGGCGTGGCTTTCTCGTAAACCACACGATGAAGGAGAGTTATTTTTGCCATTGCTCCAATCTCTGGAGGCTGCTTTGCACGAAACCTGAAGAGAGAAGGCATAGCATCAAGAGCGCATCGCTTTGATTGTTCTGCAGAGTGCCTCACTTTGATTGTTCTGCAGAGTGCCTCGCTTTGATTGTTCTGCAGAGTGCCTCGCTTTGATTGTTCTGCAGAGTGCCTCGCTTTGATTGTTCTGCAGAGTGCCTCGCTTTGATTGTTCTGCAGAGTGCCTCGCTTTGATTGTTCTGCAGAGTGCCTCGCTTTGATTGTTCTGCAGAGTGCCTCGCTTTGATTGTTCTGCAGA